>VYZQ01002822.1:69423-94878 GCA_013400655.1 Mystacornis crossleyi | reverse complement strand
TTTGTGTCTCCTATAAAAAGAATATACAAAACTGAGTACTCCATGGATGCATCAGAGCAGCAAATATTAAAGAACTGCCCTGATACTCTTTATAAGTACACCTCTTAGCGTAACCCAGAATACTACTGATTTTGTATTACAAAATCTCTTTGTTTCTGTAGATTGACTAACAATGTTTTTTCATTGTAAGAAACATATACATTGATTACTACATTTAAAATCCACTTTTTTTTTGGTTAAAATCCACTACTAAAAATCCATGAAATCCATTAAAATCCCCAAAGTTATCCTGGATAAATTTCTAATGCACTTAAATATTTCTGAAAATGTTTCAGAGTTAGATTATTTAAATAACAATTATATTTCCAATNTGTCTTTGTCCACCGAATCTGGCTGAAAAATTTAACCACCCTGTCAGTCTGCTTTACAATGAGCACCAATGGGCTACACAGAAATCTGCAGCATCTGCTTTCATGTCTTCCTTGTAGATGAGACAAAAGTAAGCAAAGCTCTAATCCAGCCTAGGTGTTGCCAGCAGTAATTCTAGCATTAGAAGCAAACGCTGATGCTTTGCCAGGAAAGGAAAAAAAAAGTACTGAATATACTTGTTCGGTGAACTGGGAGAGCCTCCCAGACTAGCTCCTCCACAGGCATATATAACCTTACTGTAAAGTAGCTACATTATTGTTAACTCTTCTGATGAATAGCATTTGACTCTTGGGGATGGTGCTGTGCAGGGCCAGGAGTTGGGCTTAATGACCCTTGTGGGTCCCTTCCAACTCAGCCTCTTCTGTGATTCTGTGATTTTTTTCACTTTCCATCGTGCAACACTTCCCCCAGTTGCAGTACTCTGCACAGTTGTAGCATTAATTTTAATTTTACATCTTCACTGTTGATTTATTCACAGACTTACACTAAATAAATAAATTAATAAATAACCAAATAACCCCTGTCTAGCTACTCAGTCCCTATCCTGTAGTACACAATTTTTCCGGTTAGTTCTTTAGTTTCAAAGAGGTTTCTGTGGGTTTTTTATCCTTCTGTGGGTTTTTTATCCTTCCACTTTCCTAACGAATCATTCCCTGGAATGCTTATAGCTACTGAGTTAGTTCTGTTCTTGGATTTTAGCACTGTCTGCATGCCCTGGATAAGTTATTAATGAGATTTTCATATCCTCCTCTCTACTGCTTTTCCATTTTTTACAAGGAATGCTTTTTGCCAATATACATTATCCACAGCTCTAACATAAATTAATCTGAGTTTCTTGCTGACTCCTCTGAAAGCACTATTATGGCCAGATTCCATGTGGCCCTTCCAAGTATGCCCAAAAAAGGAGCACACTGTAGTTCACTCCTTTGTATCCCAGCATTTATACAAAGATAGTGGGCTTTTAGAAGATGCAAGTGCTGCCCTGAATTGCTCTGCAGTAGCACTGGCAGAGAGATATTATCATTTCCAAAAGATGAAACTGGAGCAAAGAAACGCTAAGGAAGCAACCAAAACTGAGGAGGGGAACTGCACTTTTTTCCTTTAAAAACAGTAGCGAAAGCTTTCCAGTAGTATTCTGCAGAAAAAATAGTCAAAGAACCTTCTCTTATGATATTCTGAATTTGCATTAAGCATCTTTGGGGCTGACAAACACTGCCAGGTTTGGCTAGGGGACTAGCCAAGCTAGGGTCCCCCAGCTAGGGACTGCTACAGCTACAAACTCTTCTAAAGCTCATTAAAAACTCTGAATCATAGAGATGTATAAATACAGTGTCCTAAATTTAACACATTCCAGATCATCAGCATATGATCATGGCCGTGTTTCCTGGCAACTGAAAACATCCAACTATTTGATAAACACACACACACATATATGCATATAGCTCTCCTGATCTCGGCAGGGGACAAGGGTAATCTGTGAAAAAATAAGTTTCCCTTGGGCTCATATTGGTGAGCACATGGCACAACTTTTAACCACCACGTCTGATATTCTACACCATTACACTGATTCTATGCAACTATATATCTAGTGCCCCAAAGATGGAATATCACACCTGCAAGTGCTCATGGCTGACCATCTCTCTGATAGCAAATAGTCAGCAAGAATTCCCCTCCATTCTCTTCAGTTTTCCTGTTCAGTTGATTTATAAAATGTTGGGAAAAAAGAAGTTTGCATCTGTCTGTAAGAGAAATGCAATGCAGATACTTGCTTAAAGCAACCAGAGCCTTTGAAAGCAGAGATGGTTCCTTCAAAATGGAATCACAGCGCATTTAATTTTCATCTGTCTACTGACTTATCTTCCTTTTTTTTTTAACAACCAGCATTCACTTCTTTGGTTACAATAAGAATGCTATTCCTGAAGCTGGTGAGACTGACCAGAGTTTGCAGAAGGGTCCTCAAATTATACACATTTCCATGGATCTTTTCAATGTCAATATGGCACTTGAAACTTTAGGCTATGAAGTCCAGTCCTCTGTCCTTGTAATTTCCCTTCAGTTTTTAGTTTTTTTCTCCGATATTTAAGTTTTCTATTCAATTATGTTTTATAAATTCCGGAGAGTAGAAAAGACAGAAGTTCTATAGCTGTTGGAAAAACCAATATCAAATGTGAGAAGGTAAAGAAGGCTGAACAGCTTAGGGAGATAATCAGAATATTGAAGTATCCAGCATGATCATGTCTGTTCATGGGGCAGAGGAGAGCAGACAGATAATTCAATCACTTCCAGTTTTTTGGTCCCTTGCTTAATTTTAGTGCCCATTATTTTGTGGATTTCCTTTTCTACATGCTAATAAAAAGCAAAGGATTTATGAAAAAGTATTACCCTATGTGTCTTGCACTTCCAGAAAATAAAAAGAATACCTTTCTGCTTTGTAGAAAGTAAAAAACAATTAAGGTCTGCATGACTTGCTATTTGCATGGCTGTATTTCATACAAATTAATGCTAATGACATAGGGAGTTTGTTTTGAAGTCAAACTTGTAATTTATTTTGATGACTAAACAGAAATGGCATGGAATGTTTGGGTAAAATAGTTCATTTCAGAGCTGAAAGTGGAGTCAAGAGTGTTCCAGCTGCAATCCTGTGCTCAGCATAAAATGAGTACAGAGGAAAAATTATCTCCCCTTGAATAAACCCATGCCTATCCATATCAGTACAGTAGGCTGGGGAATATATCTAAGGCATATGAGATGTCTCTGGCTTCGGGGGACGGTGCAGTGTCATCTTCTCTCTGCCCACACCCATTCTGCAGGTTATTTCATCATCGTAGTGTTCATACATCATTCAAGGATCCCAGGCGTTAGGACAGCCAATAGCCAACAGCCTAAACCTGTTTATCTGACAGAGGTGTATCACCAGTAAAAGTCAAACCTTCCTCAGCATTCTACAGAAAATAGTACTCAGTTTTGAAGTGCATCCGTGAAGCATCAAGTACTGTCAGTACTCACACCAAGTCTCCCACTTAAAAGAATTACAAATCCATCCCTTAATTCAAGAACTACCTCCCAACCAGATATTTACTTAGCTGAATTTAATATACAGTCTATCAAGAAGCCTATACACTTCCCTTTTGTTGGTCAATAACTAGATAAAATGCCAGTATTAACCTAAAACTTTTCATTACTAAATGTGCAATTTTTTTACAATGAGCTAAATTCTTGCTGTAAGACATACCTGAAAATGTCTTTCACAGCAAGTGAAAGTGGGCTGGTGAACAGCTCTTGCTTTCAGACAACTTTAGAAGAATTCATCTCAGACCCTGGACTATTTCTGTTGTAGCACATGTTAGGCCAGATTGCGATCCCAGTCAGAGTAGTGATATGTGCACGGTAATGAAAACTGCTATGCCAAAGTAAACATTCTACTGGTTTAAAATGAGTTACTTCAGACTCATGTAAATGGAAGTGAAACATAACTGAGACTAAGTATCTTAAATTAATGATGTGTGGCATGGTCAGAATGCAGTAATCTCTTGCAAAAACACTTTTAGAAATTCCCAGGGCTTACTAGGCACTTAGTGTCAAAAAAGAAAAAAAAAGAAGGTTAATTATTTCCACACCACATCTCTTTTCAGACTACAGATCAATATAGAAAAAGGAATAAACTGCTAGAAAATTCCCAAAATATAAAACTACATAATTACTAAGCACTATGTACAAAAGCACTGTTTGGTATGTTTTACATCATGAATTATCACAACTGCCATTTACAAGTGTTCTTTTAAACTGTAAGAATCCATCCATCCACAACTGAAGTATTCTTGACGATTAAGATTAATGTGTCATGAATCACCACGGTTTAATATGCATGACACAGTTTCATTTCACACATATTCTGCATGGGTTGATTGCCATGTATACCAATATCAAACAGATGTTAATTCTTTAATTTTTTTGCTCTCAGAGTATGTTTTAATTATCTACGAGGCTTCATAAAGAAAGAGAGGGAGGTTATTTTGAAGCAAATTTAATGAAAAATATAAAAGAAAAATCCATTCGATTTTTTCTTTATTTCATGTTCTCAACAATATAATTTCAATATTTAAAAAAATATTTGATACATAAAGGAATGGCAGGCTGCTCTCATTAACTGGCTCATTCCTTGTAAGCAAGAAAACTTTGATTATTTTTCTAATAAAATACATGACTTTAAAAGCCCTGCCAATTGAACATGGGCTTGGTGATATGAAATGTTTGTGCAAGGATGTTTATACTATGCCTAAATTCTTAAATTTGAGTATTTTGCAAAGAAATCAGAATTCCATGTAAACAGCACTATATAAATTCTCACATCAACAGTGCTCATATATCAGCTAAATTTAAAATAGTCTTTGAATATAAAATATTTCACAAGCCTCCACTGTACAGAGCCCAGAAATGGAAATGAAAAGATATCTCAGGTTAAAAGTAATGTATAATGAGAACGCTGTTTCAGTCAGCATCAGCTCCCACTTTCTGCTGTGTCAGATGCAAGCCACCATTCTCCAGGACCAGAACAGCAACAGAGCCACAGGTTAGCATGGAATACTGTGGGATAAAACCTCTGAGCTTTAACTAATTCCTAATTTGATCAGAGTCATTATTTAATTTCCATGGAAGTTGGAGCATCAGCTTTGGGCCTGACCTTCCTGAAATCAACAAGAACAGGAATGGCTTCCAAGGATTTTGCAGCAGAATTAGTTTCACCAACCTGAAACAGTCTCCAGGTTGAAAATTACAATTACCTAAACTGTTAGAAATAATAATAGCAGTAGGAGTGCATATTTGAAACATACATGTCAATGTTAGATAGTATAAATACAGATAAACAGTAATAATAGATAAAATATTGTCAAAACTAAGATATTCAGCCCCTCCCCGTGTCAGAGAGATTTTTCTGTACACAGTAATATTTTCAACACCATAAAAATTATGTCAATATGTGTTATATAGGCAAGAAATTGAAATAAGATGGCATACAGCTTTAAAATCAAAATGTGAACTTACATTTTGAAAAATAAATTGCAGTCATGGCACAAGAGTACAGTGACCTCTGTCCTCCAATATTCTCTTTTCCTGTATTTTTTTCCAAATGCCCAAATAAGTGCAAGGTGCCCAGAAACAAAATGCATATTACCAGTGAAATGCTAATTTCAAAGAAGTCAAAATACAACACTTTCACTGAATTTACTGGGCCAAGGAATGAATCTAAAATGTGGAATTTACACACATCACACAAAACACTTGTGCAGATTTCTGAAAATATACACCTATCGCACTGCAGGGAATTAAGCTTGCATTCCTTGTTCAACCAAAATTCCCTGACTGGAATAACAGCTTTAGATGTTATTTTTGTTCACATTCTGTTTTACTATGTTAAAACACCAGATTTTTTTTCTTTTTACTTAAGATAAATGTGTGAAAGTGCCTTCTTTCCATTCATAGATGTTATCTTTCTCCAACTTCAAATGATTCATCTGGGTGAATGTAGTTATAAATAATTTATCAAGATACATACCAGTTGTTAGGGAAAAAAAAACCCTGAAGGAAGAATATCACTGCATAAAATCTGAACATTAAAATTGATTTTTTAAAATCAATCTTTAATTGATTTTATTACCTCCTAATCCAGGTCTGAGACGATTATCATAACCATCCAGAAGTCTGTCTAGAATTCTTGTAAAGATGGTGATGTTATTCTTAGCTTCATCTTCCAGGGAGTCAGCCAGCACTGATCTAAATGGATATTTTACATTTTAGAAGGTGCTAAGTATGTTTTAACATACCCTCAACATGCATTTTTTTTCAGGCTGGCCTTTAACTTGCTGCATTCTAACAGGAAGGGTGTATTTAACAGTATACGAATACACAATTTATATGTAACAAGTTCAGACATAGAAGAGTCAACAACATACTATTTAAAATACACAGGCAGTCATTTTCCAGTAGCCTCTACTTGTAGTCATCATTGCATTACTGTGAGCGTTACTTCAAGCTCCACTAACACTCTCAGTGGGGGCTGTGCTGGTGCTGGTGCAAAACCCTAGAAGAGCTTCCCAGGCTTTGGTGGCATGTCACCCCTGGACTGATAACCCGGGATCCCATGCACAAGCCCATCTCCTTCCAGCTCTATCTTATCTGTCCTCACCTTGCTATACTCTATCTCTGGATAAATCCTGTGGATGTGCTTCCACCCAATGGTCATATAATGTACATGACCAGAAGAACTAACATGAGGGAAAACTCCAGCGATCATGCTCAGGGAGTCCTCTGACGCCAGCAGTTGGTGGGAGGGAACACCAGTGCTGACTAGCAAGCTGCAGGATAGCTGTGGACAGCCTTCATCTTTCTAAAACACTATTTTGTCATAAGAAGCATGATCTGATATCCCACTAGATGCAGACAAACCTTATAAAAGTTGGATGGAAAAAGGAATCATAAATGATGTATCAAGAAAAATCTATAGATCACTGATTGTTTCAAACTTCCCCAATAAAGAAAGAGACGTTACAGCCTTCATGGATGAAACCTCTGTGGTACACGCTGGGGGTTGGAATATGAACCTGCTGCCCAGGCAGCTGTGGTGTTCTACAGTCCTCCGGGACCTGGGCACCCACACCAAAAGGATTTGCGCCAGGGAAACCCTGACATGCAGAAAGCCTTACACATACAAATGTTACCGAGCCAACAATTTTAAGCACTATGCATGTGAAGTACATGAGCTCTTCAGTCTTATCTACTTAATACCAGCATATTGGTATCAAGGAAGGAAAGCATCATTTGGTACACACATTACCATTTATACCTTTTTCAGCCACCTAAATTTTTAATCTTAAAAGTTTGTCTATTAATCATTTCGGAATGAAGGCATTCTGAATGCCACAATAGCAAGCATGTTTTCCTCCTCCTCCTCCAAACCAAAAGCAGGTTTGGGTGATATTTTCTCTAAAGCAAGCTATAAAATGATTTAAGACATGGCTGTATGTTGGTCCCCAGTTCAACAGCATGAAGGAAGTATTTAAATGTAAATCATTGCAGTCTGTGCTTTCCATCATATAAACCATGGAATCGACCCAAATCAGATAACTTAAAAAGAACCCATGAAAACGTCATGTGTGATTTTATTCATGTGTCAGTTTTTTCTTAATTCCAATTACTGGATAGTTCCTTTTTGGTTTGTAAAATGTATCACTGTACTCATGGTAGTGTACGTCTCTGCCATTTTTAAGCTTCTTTTTGAGATACAACAATTTTTGAACTCAAGATTCCACTAAAAAAAATTAGATCAACACAATTAGATCAAATTAGGGTCGAATCCCACAAACTTTACTCAGGCATAAAGTCGTTAATAACGCATGTAGTCTCTTTGACGTCAGTAAGACTACTCACTTGAGTAGGGTTTGCAGGATCTGGCCCACTGTGACTCAACTAATACTGCACCATAGTTAGGTATAAAGTGAAATACAAAACATAGTTTCAGGAAATATTTTGTTTGCTGGTAAACAAACAAAAGTATTGGAGACTTGTTAAGTCATAGGAAACTTGCAATATTTACCATACAGTCCTTAGCATATTAGGACAAGATCTACTGCAGCCAGAACTAAAGCAAGTAAATCAAAGTTAGTAACTACAATTAATTACATGTTTAGGGACTGTGTGCAACAGAAAAGTATAATGTCATAAAAATTACTTCCTCTTATGCTGTCACTTTAGAAATGGAGAACTTTACACAACATTAAGAAAAGTTGATTAATAAATGATGCTATTGTTTTATTGTATGTGATTGTGAAGTTGTATGCTATCTCCACCTAGAGGTTTAAAGCTTAAGCATCATTTTGAATTCTATTATGTTTGATCAAAAAAAAATCAAGAAAAAAAAGGCATATGCCCATATTACTAAATATGCGAGCATTATTTTAAAGACTGTGATTTGCAGTGTGACTTCATGATCATCTATTTCTCCATTTTGTACGGTACAGAATCACAGTGATACAATAACTCAAATAAATATTTAAGATCCAAAAAGGCATTTAAAGAAATTGTTATTTTAATAGTGAAATAAAGCAATAATTCACAAACCGTTTAAGGACAAGAGATCAGGCTTTTTTGGTCCCTAAATACATTTTACTGCATTTGCTCTAGAAACTATGTAATACTGCATTCAAACAGCTTAGAAAGATTTTTTTTTAATTACGTTACTACATCCTATACTTTTATAACCCCTCACACAAGCTTACCCTTAGCAGATTGTAACATATATGTTTGCACTAAACAACAAAACTAAATATCCTCTCACCTTGTTGGTAGCCACACCGATAAAACGAGAAGAACCAACTGCATCTCGGAGAGTGCCAGCTTCCTCTTCATCGCTGCTCTTTGCAAAACCTAACGGTGTAAGAAAAACACAAACCCACTCTCAGCCACAGTCAGTCTCCGTCAAGCAGTGCTTTCAACTTAACCCGAGGAAAAATATGTCACTTCACTGGAGAAAGGAAACCACTGGATTTCCGCAGCACTTTTCACTACTCGCAACTTATTGTATCTCCATCTTTCCCAACGATCCTGCTCTGTGCAAAGAGGCAACGTATGATCAGAAGTGGCATGTGAGCCGGCGCATCAGATGCTTTCCTGTTCCGTGGTATGAAAGCCCGGACACGAAAAGGAACAAAAAATAAAAACCGTATGTATGGGAGGATGGGGGCTTAACCACCCCTCGCCTCTCTACGGCACACCGCAGCCGGGGGGGCGGGGGGGCGGGCGGCAGGCAGAGTCATGCCATTCGCCGGGGCTCGGTGCGGGGACCGCGGGCGAGCCGCCCCCCGTCGCCGCCGAGCGCCCAGCACGTTTGACAGCTGCTCGGCAAAGCACCGGCGGCGGCCGCCGGGGGGGCGGAGGGCGGCAGCCCCCGCAGGGCGACAAGTTGCGGAGCGCAGCAGAGCCCCCGACACGGGCAGGCGCTACCCGCTCCCGCGGGGGACCCCCGGGGNTTCCGCGGCCTGGGAGCCCCGGGCAGGCGGGCGGGGGCGGCAGCGTCGCCGGTGCGCGAACGAGAAACGGAGGGAAAAGCGCTCTCCAGAACGGTACAACACATTTTCCGTGGCCCTCCCGCCTCAGCCTCTCAATCGCCTCCGGTCAAGTGTGTGTTTGCCAGGGTACAGCCCCAGCAGCCGCACCGCGCTCCCCCGGACTGCGGCGGGAGCGGGCAGCCGCCAGCCCCGGCTCCCACCCCGTTCCCCGGCTGCCTCATTAACATTCCTTTCCCCGCTTGCCCGTTGGCACAGTCTAATTGGAATGCAGAGAGAAGAAAAGTCTATCATTTAAAGTGAGCTCAGGATGCAGGCAGACAAGGAAACAAGCCTCGCTTTTATTTTTTTTTTTTTCCCACCTCAAATTGCATTACTTTCTGTTGTATTGTCTTTTAAAGCATGTTGCCCTCCTTTCGTATGGGTCCTTATGCAGTCCTCCTCTGGTAGTAACTGGATCGCTGCTAGGATTCATTCCCATTGATTTCAGGTTTTCCAGTACAAGTAGAACAGGACAGGCTTGATAATTAAAGATATGGGTTTATATTTAGTGTACCCTCATTTTCCATTGTTAACTCGGAAATAATTAAGTAACGCTGGCAATAATATTTCAGCTTTTTTTTTTCTTTTTAAACCAATCCTCATCTGTCTCCTTTCAATCTCTTAACTGCCCAAAGCACCGTCTCAATTATCCTCTCTTAATGTCACTGGCCTGCTTATTGTGTTTAACTGAAATCATTCTGATGAAGTTTGGTTCTGAACCAATATTAGTTCCAAAATGAACGTGTGAAATAGGATGCACACGCATGGAAGGGGGCGGGGGAGGGAGAGGGAAGGAGAAAGAAGTAGGAAAAAAAAGAAGAAAAAATTTCTTAAGTTACCTGTAGAAATGGGGTGTTCGTGCTTCCTAATTGTTGCAGCTTGCAATTGGAGGTGTCCTTTTCCTTCTCTTTTAGTGGTTTAATGACGCCACAGTAGAGGATGAGAAGCAAAAGAAGGAAGAAAAACACTTGGGCTATCCAGACGATTTTTTCCTTCCAGCTTTGAGATATTTCATAACTTGGAGTAAGACTGGGAGGAGAGAGGGAAGAAGCTGAATGGCTTTGTTTTAGAATAACTAGTAAAATGACAGCCCAAACTGTGGAAAATGACAAAGAGAAGGACACAGGAGCTAAAACTGAAATCTGAAAAACCCTCATTCAGCAACCATCTAAGCTATGGTTGTCTAAGGTACAAGGCCCTTGTCTTTCCCTGTCCAGATGTGAAAATGTGCTCTGTTCATTGTCAGTTAGGTATCTATGGTCAATCTAAGGTCTTCTTTGGATCTGCCTGTAAGTCCCACTGTTAGGAACTGACAACTGATACTAGATGCAGAATCAACCCTGTCAGTAAAGAGAACTAGTTTTAACTACTTGTCCTAAGAAAAAGTAACTTCACAAATATCAAAACGGAGGGAAAAAAAGGAATCACTGAAAGTGAGGAGTCCTCAGGATTTATTCTTATATGAAACATGTTATATAATCAAAGCAGAATGTTTTTTTCCACAGTTATTCGTGGCATTCCTTCTCAAAACACACTTCCAGTAATCACAATACTGAAACTATAATCTAATTTTCATATGTGAGTTGCATCAAAAAATAGAAAAACACATTCATTAAGGAAAGCAGTCTCAGTGGCTCCTTGTTGCTGTGATAGCATATTGTCATTCTTCAAAGGCCACATGGGGTAGGTATGTATTTATAATGAGCTTGTGCTCATAGACTTTTTCAAGGAAAATGTGCTGGGTTTTAGGCTCTAATCATAATTATTAACTGTGATGTTCTTTGAGATTTACCACAGCTTCATGCACTGAAGTCATGCTTCAGATTTGAAATTTTAAAATAACCCCTTATTCCCATTTTAAACAAGTTAGACAGCCCTATGGGGTATCCCAAATCACAGGAAAGCTGAGTACGGGGACGAACTAGTGTGGCAATGTGAAAAATCAGAGGCAATATAATTCCTAAGAGAGAGAAAGGTTTTTCTGCTAGTCCCACACACTTATGACCTGTGCTGCTGGTGAACTGGACAGCATTTGGGGAGAAAACTGTGGTATTGCTGGGGTGTTATTGTTTCGTTGGGTTACATGCAAGCATAGCTCACAAATGCTAGATGTGTTCGCTCTAGTTGGTTAGAAAAGGTGTGCTTGAGCCCCCTCAGGTGCACAGTCAGCAGGGAACCCTTCTTTCCTTCTGCATTATTATTTGTGGTATGGTATTGAATGCTGTCATTCGTTATTGAATTTCAGTTAACTCTAAGTGATATGCGGCATCCAACACGTCACCTGGGTATGTGAGGCTCCTGAGTCCTGATGCAAGCACCCTGGGAGATGGGGAGTCATGCCCCTGGTTTGAATTGGACTTGAAATAGTCCACAGAAAGGCAGCAGGTCTACAAATTGTTTCTTTCAAAGTATAAATAAAATATTTTACTTAAAAGGTTTTGTTTCTTTTGTGCTATATTTGCTGCAATATATAAATAGAATTCAATCCCTATTTTGATATTTTTAAAATCTTAAAAACAAACAAAGGACCTCACAATCCTATTATTCCCCCTTGCCAAGGATCTCAAAACTCTGCGCAGGCTGATAAACGATGTTTCAGAATTCTTTTGTGAGATTGGAATTACTTCCTCTGTGAGCACAAATTGAATAGCAGGGTAGGTATGTGACATTTCATAAGCACTTCTTACAGTTTAGAGGTAATAGAAACACAGGAGAGGTTAAGCCAAGGCTAGTCATTATCCAGACTGCAAAACACTGGATTGAATTCTTCTTTTAAAATTGTGCTTAATAGACTCATTCATATGACAAAGTTGCACCATCCTTCAGGCAAAATAAATTACTCAAAAACAATACCTCCGATTTATAGCCACTAGGGAGGTGGCAGTAATCATTTTCTGTCATGGACATAATCAAGTAATGCAAAACGGAACTTAACACATAATTCTTATCTGGAGTGCATTCTGCAGTATAACATTTCCAGAAAAAAAATTGGCAGATTGAGGTAATCAGCATTTACTTTGTACTGCTTGAGAATAATCCCCACCCTTATATCTAGGCCAGCAGCACTCTGAGCTGGAAGGATATAAACAATAATCATTGCAATTCAATAAAGTGATGCATATGTGTGAAAATTGAAGTGATATATCAGAAATTTTTGTATGTGATAAGCAGTGGATTTTTTTAATATAAATGATGCTTTTTAAAAATGTTTTTATCTCTAAAAAGGCACAAAACATATTTAAATATGATATTAATTTTTATAGACTGTTTTATCCTTTTAAAATTTCTATTTATATTAATTAAATAGTTAAATATAAGTTCAAGTGTTTGAGATATGTATCCAAGACATAATTTCTATGTAATTTTAAACATGTATGTTTTCTTTCTGTAAATGATGACGAAAAAGAACGTTGAAGGGGGAATTAGTTTTTGACCTAGTCAGTCCCTAGACTGGTTCATCATGCAGGTACATGACTGCTAATCTGAGAAAAAAGAAGGAAGAAACTGGCTTTCTTGAGGAACCCCATAGAATGATGATGGAAATCACATTTCTCTAAGAGGAGAAGACTCAGGTGTCCAAAACTCCTCCTCCTTATGCAAAATTTCAGCCCCAATTTCTCAGAGAGTTGAAATTATTTTGAGATGCATCATCCAACACTAGATGCTAGTAGAACAAGAAAGCAAGAAAAATCTTACAACTTTATGCAGTACCCACTGTTGCAAGGGTCTGAGTAAATCTTAGAGTTTTCAATCTGTGACACTTAGGGATTGGGAAGAGTTGCTGTGGTTGTTCAAAAACTCTTGCTATCATACAGTCTTCCTGATTGAAGAGCAAAAGCAAAGGGCTGGTGCCAGCTTTATTTCAGCTGTATGTAATCAGCTTTAAGTTACTTTCCAATGTGCACTGAGAAGTTCAGCAGAACAAGAAATTGAAATGAGCTTTCCCACCTTAAATATTGATGAATGTTTCTTCTTTCCCAGGATTATACTACTCCCAGATTTGAACGTTAAATACCACATGAGGATTTTTAGTTTTCTCCAAGCACGCAGATATCTAAAGAAAGAGTGAGCAGAGAGTCTTTGTTGTCTATCAGGAGTAGTGAAACTTTCATCATCCTTTTAGAGCAGATCTTCCTTGGCCGGAGAAATGTAAGACAAGCGACAGAGGGCAATACAACACATTCACCAGCTGGGACAGGAAAGCTCGGGTAAATAGAACTGGCTAATCACTCGGTCTGAGTTGAGAGGAAGGGGAGATCTGCTTTTATAAAAGCAGCAGTTTTCTTCATCTGCAAATCCCTGTTTTCTGTTTTATAGCTATGGCTAAAAATGAGTTTACAGCAAAATTAGAGCTTTGCTTGAGTAGACAAGACAGAATACTGGAAATGAAAATGTATGTTAAATTGTTCTATAAATATAATTACTTTTGTGTTATTTGTATAAATACAGTTTATCTTTCAGCTGTTCACTCAAGTATCCCTTGGACTCTGAAGGTGTTTTTAATGCAAAGCAACAGAGATCTGTGACGTTTTGTGTTTCAGGTGTCCAGTTTGAGGCAAGTAGAACTTGTTTATTAAAAAGTTAGAAATATACCTAATTTCTAAAAATCAGAGTTACAACATAGAACTACTTCGAGTTTCATTTTGTTTGAATATATTTGGAAGCTCAAAATCAAATCCGTTTCCATTTCTGCAATGAAATCGATATTCAGAGAAAATTTTACAAATGTAGGGCCTGTTATGATGAACCCTTTTTCCAGGAATACAAAGAAAGGAAGGGCACTAGACTTCTGCCACTTTGTGTGGCTTACAAAATTGCCATGAGCTGACTTTTCAGCTTGGTAATATGAGGAATCATTTGTCAGTTGTTATCTTTGTTTCTGCAAAGGCCTCATCTTCCCTTGTCACTTGCAGATACTGGCCATCCTAAATAATGTTTGATGCACGTGAATTTATCAATGACCACAGGATATGCCTAAGCTTCAGGGCCTCAGAAAACTTCTTAGAGAACGTTCTTCTGCGCATCTCTTTCCCCCACCATAAAGCAATGCTGTAGGCAGATGACACAACTGAGCAGTGATATTTCTGTGTTTAAAATATTTATTTAATCACTTAAATTCTGCTTCTGGAGATTCAGTAACATGAAAGATCAGTAAAAACAAGCAGAAAGCTAAATGAAGTATAGTGTGACAAACAAAGGGATTAAGGAGTAATGAACTTTTCAGACAAACTGGTTCAAAAAGTACTGTCTTGTAAACAAGCACAAGTCACTCTAGAACAAGAAGCACAATACAGACCTTCAGATTGCCTGAAAATTGCTGAAATTGGCTGTTCTGTCAGTGCCAGGTTTTGAGCAGAAAATAAGCATGGGGTGTTTATTCCTACTAAGAGTGCATTTAAATTTTAAATTTAAAAAAATTGATTCTTTTCTAAATTCCTTAGAAAAAATATTTCATCTTTTGGCCTAATTTCAGTGCTGCTCAAAAAAATGGCCAGAATTCAGTTAGTCTGTTCAATAACTGCTCCTAGTCAGGTAAGCTTTTGTTGCTGATCCAAGACTACATTATCTTGGGTGGCAAAATGTTTGCATTTTAAAAATCATTCTGCCTCCCAGGACTTCAAAGAGTTTCCTCCTGTCTTTGACTTATGTTAGCTAAAACACACAGAAAGGTGTTCTTCTATCACTAACAACAAATAATCCAAAGACAGTTCTAACATGAAATTTCTTGCCTAGCTTCAACAAGAACAACAAAAAAATCACATCACTCCATACTGGAGTTAACACAAATGTAGCTTCTTCATTGGTGGAGTCTAGGAGGAAAAGTGTTGTGCTATGTCCCATGTTTTTTAGAAAAAAACATAAGCCACATAATTGCTTAGGGGTGTAGCTGTAGTTTATAACAGTCTGCTCACATTTTGCAGAAGCATGGAGCTATATATAAATATTACTGGGTTAATGAACTGTCATTACAATATTTTTATGCATTTAAAAGAAGAATTTTGCATTTCAGCACACTGCAGATGACATATTATGCAGGATGACAATTAAATCATAGTAAAGACAATTGCATAAACAAAGTGGTGGATTTTAGTGCCTGGTCTATGTATTGCTGTTTCCTAAACTGCCCCTTCCTACACCAACAGAGAGATCAGGAAGCTTCCAAGCTGGGCAGATGAGAACCACCCTAGGTCGTGAGGAACTGGTTAGATAGGTTCTCAGCCTGCCCTGCTGGAGGAGATTGAATTACCCAATAATTGCTCCTAGCATTCACCTAAGCCGACAGTATGAACCCTTCCTTCACTTTTCCATGCCTGAGTGTGGATGAAGTTCTCCATCTCATCTCTGCTCACTTCTAAACACGCAGGTGCCAGTACTGCCCAGGGCCCGAGAAAAAGCTTCAGACTTTGGCCGCCGTCAGTACAGCTGCATTCCATTGCTTTGAGAATGCCCCGGGCTAAAATAAATAAGTAACCAGATAAATGGATGACAGTTCATATAAACAGTCCTGATTTACCTTCCTCTCCTTTCAAGCAATGAATCACCAGTGAAAGAGTGATGATTCACTAGGAGACTCCAAAACATGCTTTCTCTTTCATATGTGAGTCTGTAGTAGCCATCCATGCTCCAAAGGGGGAGAAAACTGGGCTGGATTTTAATATTCATTTCCACAAAGCTGAGTCAAAACTGCTTGTAAGTGCCAAGGGATTTTCAAGGAAAAACATCTGCCCTCATATCTCACGGATGTCGTGAGAATGTCTAAATAGTTACACATGGCAGATAGTTTATGTCAACACAGTAGTGTATTTGTGAGCTTCTGGGTACCAACTGCTGGACACAAGAGAGGATCTACAATAAACATAATATGCTACTGTCTGTAAAGTAAACACTGTGTTACCCAAAAGCTCTGCATGGTGCTCTTCAAGTTTGCCACACAAAAAGGGGTGCCCAGAGTAAGAGTTCATTAAACATCACCAAGATTATTTGAGAAGAGAAAGCTTGTTAATGTCCTTTTTCACTGATTCTGTGGTACCTGGCTTTGTGCTCTGAGTTCATCCTGACAGTCTCTGTTGTCTCTCTAACAACCTGGACAGGTTCTCACCTTGGCCTGGCCAGTCCCTGGCATGGGCAGACAAAATTGCATGCCACATTTTGGGTAGATGGCAACAGGCCCCTCTTCCCTGTTTGGGTTTCCCTTTTCTCTTCGCACAGTTTTCCCACTGTGCTCCCTGGCTTCAGAGGCCTCATTTGGTACATTGCAAGTCCCTTTTTCCTGGGAAGCCCTAAGGGATGCTGTGGGTTGCACAAGGACAGCTTCTTCCCCACCCTACCTGGGGAGCGCAGGACCACATTTGATGAAGGAAGCTTTCAGCTAACCCCAAATTGCCACTGTGTTGAAAAGCAGGCATGAACACGGCCAGATGCCACAAGCAGGCTTGTTAGCTGGGGCAAGATCCTCCCCAGTGCTGACTCTCCCTAAGCACCTCCACCTGTTGTCACAAACGCCAGAGGCAGAAGGACAGGGATCTGGGATGCAAGAGATTGAAGAGGCATGAAAGAAAAAAGTCTTTTTTTATCTAATTTACCAAGTCACACAGCTTAAACATCTAACTTTACACTCCTCACAGAATTCTCACTCCTCTCTTTTGTTTCCCATTTACCACAGGCAACAGTTCACCAGGAACCTCATATCGTCATATCCTTGGCTGTGTATTTTTTGAATTATATATTTGCCCACCAGGATTATTTCCACCAAAAGAGTGTAGGTGGCTGTCACAATATCCCATCAGTTTCTCTTCAAGGAAAAAAATTGTAGCTGAATGGAGTCTTCTTAATTTTTGGAATTTTAGGGGACTAGCAGAGGGTTCTGTTTGTATAAAGACCTTTCTATTGCTGTGAACCTAAATCCTACCTTAAAATCTGTAGCTAACTAGGCGATCGGTCTACCAAAACCCACCAATACCTTACATTCAAAAAATGGAAGAAAACATGCAAGATAGTCTTTTTTCACTGTTTATATTAGAGATGTACCTGCAGCCTGATTTGGCAGACTTGTAGCTTTCACATACATTCACTGGAGTAGTTTGGATTGCAGAGAACGTCCTTCTTCTCTGGTTATATGTTACTCAATCCCGTCCTTCATGAGTATATTCAGGAAATGGGGGATATTAATTCTTTTTTTTCTGCACAGCAGCAGGTCTATCTTTAATTCAGTATAAACATAGTGTTTCCTCCAATTAATTCTTATCATGCATTTAAAAAATTTTAAAATCAAATGTATTAAGCTATTCAAAGAGACTATAAAGATTTTTTTTTATTTAAATACATCTTTCTTATCTAATCATCTTTCTTTTTCAGGGTGATTTTCTTCTCAGCTTCCTGCACTTTCTACCAGCCTGTTCCATTTTAAGAAAAATATCACAGGCTTCAAGTTGCTCCTCTGTTACATCATCAAAACACTGGGAAAATTGCTATTTCGAAGTTAATTGTTATTACTTTTAATTTTGTGAACATTATTTTAAATGTAAAATAAGTCCTTGGTGTTCCATCCCTTAAATTGAAAAAAGTTTTGGCAATGAAGAATTTTGTATTTCACTAATACACGAACAACATTGAGAAAAAGTCTCAAAAAATATAAACAGTACTTGTAAAGCTATGTAAGTCTTCTCAAATGACACTATGGTTTTATTTGGCCAAAAATGAAAGAGTAAATTTAAGTTGATCCTGAATACTATTCAAACATATTACTTAAACAAAGACTGCTTGTTTTCAGTTTTCATTACTTTATATGTTTTGTACTTCAACTCTATCAAAGTGCACTTTGTAAAACATTAATCATATGCAACCAGTTACATATTGTTGCTGTGTTTCCTCAAGTTTTTATGTATCTCTGCATTCCAGTCACCTGGCAAACCAAGCTGTAGTGTTAAAACCCCAACCAATTCTCGTGACTTCCACAGGGCCCATAATTCTTTCCAAGGGTTTTCACTTCAGAGACTGATTTGAAGGTGAATCCTTTGGATATATTTGACAGAAGAATGGCAGGGACTAGCACATTTTTCCACCCAAATACCTGTATTTGAGTGAGAGCATCTGTATACTGCAATTTTTGGGGAAAGAAATATGAAGAAGCTTCAAAGCAGCTCAGATTCTGCTAACGGTGTGGAATTTGGCAATAGGAGCAACAAAAGTTGCTCAATAATGTTTGCACTTTTGAGGTGGCAGGGTGAACACTTGATGATAGGTAACTCCATGGTTTTAGTGCTATTAACCCAGATTTGTCTGCGAGTTGCTCTATACTGGTTGTATCAGGATGAGTTCCCCTAAAAATTTTATGATTTTCATACAGTATTTATGAAACATATTTAAGATCTAAAGTTTTGCATATGCTCCACAATCTCTCTTCTGTACCTGTTATCTGATGGACTGAGGCTGTAGAGGAGAATTAATACACCATCAACTAAAAAAAATGGAATTTTCTACATATATTGGTTTTGGAATAATCCTGAAGTATTATAAGATCATGGAAGGACTATTAACGTAATATATTTATACAAGGACACAATGTATATTTAATCAGTACTTAATGGTGATACAATAATAGGTTCCCCCATAGAGAATGACAATATGATTTTCATCTTCCTGAATTAATAATCTTGCAGAATACTGAAGACCATTTTTACATTTCACTCACATGCAGAAAGAAGAAATCTTTTTCTGAGCAAGTAAGGAAACCTCTAAAACAAATCAAAGATGTGGGCAGTGAGCACAGAGAACTAATTAACCCAAGGCAAGTAACCCAGGAAAATTAATGCTGAACTGGGGGGAATTCAAAGACTTCAAGGGTAACAGTTTAAAATGAAGCATTTATAGCCTTGAATAGTTAAGACCTTGTGAATTACTATATTCTTTTCGGAAGGCATGAAACATCAAAGGCAAAAGGAATAGAAATAAATCTGTGCATAAAAAGAACTGGGAAAGAGAAAGGAAGAGCTTTCATTGTGTTCACAGAAGGGAAAGATTCCTCAAGATCCTCAGAGTCTACTCAGGAGATAGTGACCACTACTACTGCACTATGAGCAGGGGCATGGATGCAGGGAGACTGTCAAAGGAACATGTGCAGGGGTCCAGATACGTTGGGTACCCCTTAGGTGGTGTGTCTTGTGGATGCTCCAGCTGTGTCAGGATCTTCAGCACACAGTGTGTCCCATGTCTGCAAGTAGCTTCTTTTATACTGTTGCTAAATTCAGTGTTCATTAATCAGAAACAGAGAAGAGAGGTGGCTCTGAATCACTGATGTAAAGTGGCACTGTAAAGCAATTGTGATCCTAGGACACATCAGGAAAATTTTTTGCAGGAGAAATAAAGTTTTAGTGCCTCAGTATAAGATGCTTATGTGGTCCTGTCAGGAATAATAATGATCAACTTTTAAATGGGTATTTCAGAAGAAGGGATGTAAACTCGGAGCATCTGTCCAAAAGGGCCATGGAAATGACAGGATTACTTGTATTACAGAAGAAAGTCAAGAGTATTTTTCTTGTGCCTACTATAGTGAAGGCTGAAGAAAGAGGCAAAGAGAGATAGGAAGTTCTGACAAGGTGTCTTTAGGAATCACCAAAGCAAAAAAGAGATGTTGCTGCTGGAGGACAAAAGGGGTGTGTAACCACAGGTCTTGAATAGATGTACCCATGAAAGTAGGGGGTTTCTAGCCAAGTGGAACAGCTGCAACAGAAGACTGTGAGAGAGAAAAACACAACTGTTGGTAAGCAAAAGGGAGCAAACCAGCTGTTTGAGCATCATTTTTCTGGATGATTGTTGTTTTGGGATATATTTCTCATTCTTTGATTAAACTTTGAAAATACTAGAAACTCCTCTTTTATCATCTTCAACTATATTTTCTACTGAAAGGCAGTGTTGACTGGGAAAGCTATAGGCAGGAGCAGAGTGAGTTATTTTACTTCTATGCATCTTTAATGTTTCACCACTATTGCTTGGTGGTAGAAGAAAAATAAAATCTAATTAATGATAGCAAAAATTTTATAATAAATTTGGTAGAAAACTGAGGAGCACCCTTTATCATGAGAGCCTACAGACACTGCTGATGAGAGTTAGTTTGGCAACCCTGGTAGCATCTATTGCACAGATATTTAAATACCACCACTATCCAGTTTTTGGACAGAGCTGTCTTGCAGAAAATTGTATTTTCAAACCAGTGATGCGTATACTGATTCCTTACACATGAAACCTGCCCTTTTCCAAGCAACCTCAATATGTCAGTTCATTATGGTTATGAAAAACATATAGTATTAAAATATATTACCATGCCTGCTATAGAGCTTTTAAACACAAAATGACTTTTTGTTTTTTTTTTTTTTTTTTGAGATTTCTTAGCTGGTTGAGACAAAGTCTACCTACTTCCAAAAGACATAGAGAACAAACTACAGTTCTTTCCCTTGTTTAAAAGTTTAGGACTTTCCCTTTAAGGCTCAATATGGATTCAGTGACGTCAGAGTTGTATATTTTATAAGAACATATATTCTGAATGCCTCAGAAGAGTAACATACATGCTGACACAAGTCAGAAATAAGTGAAGTTTCTCAAGGTTCATGAAAATCTATGCATGGGTGAAGTTCAAGTTTGGAGATTTGCTGCGGAACAGGAAAGTATTTTTAGAAAACTGTCAAAGAATTTATAAAAAAATATTTTTCATAATAAAGCATCTCATTATTATTTCACTGTATAGTAAAAATTACTGGCCCTACAGAATCACCATAATTTCTTTGAAATGTTACTACCTCAAATTTATTCTTTCTCTATTAGACAGAATAAGCCGTGACATATATGTGTGTGTGTGTGTGTGTGTGTGTATAGAGAGAGAGAGACACAGTAAAAAACTGTGATTGATTAGGCCTGATTTTGATTAAGCAGATATGCGTCATTCATTTCCATCCCAAAAGGGATGGAAGGTAAAAAATGAATGAAAAATGTTAGCAAAGTCATTTAAGAATGAGTGTGATTAGAATCCATATCCTTCTTACTGTACCCAGAACTCTCAAGAGCAAATGGCGAATGTATTCCAGCCACTGGCAAGCAAAGATTAGATCATAAATCTCAGAGAAATGAGAAAGGTTAATAGAAGACCATAATAAGGAAAGAAAATTATCTCATGAATTCAATTAGGAGCTTTGATATCTAAGGCTAAAAGTAGAAACCAGAGATTGGGAGATACCTGGACACAGAATTGTATGTCATAAAAACAAGAAAATGTAGAACAATAATGCTTTTTAGTAGAGAGAAGTCAGTTTTACAAAGGTGGAAGAGGGACAGAAGTATTTACTTCATTGAAAAAGCTTCTTTACTAGCTGGATTGGATGCTGCTGTTTTGCTATATTAAAGCTGGATTGAATATCTGTGTATTTGCTACAGTGTGGTCATCTGTCAAAGCCAGTCTAAAAGGTCAGGAATCCCCCCGTTCTTCCTTGTTTCACAGGGGGGTGTATTCCCCAGCGAATTCTACAGCCTTTTTTTAAACCTTGATTAGTTGAAGAAGATAAATAGGTAACTTTAAATACAAAGAAAAAACAGTTTGCTATTACTTTGGGCTGTTGTTACTATGGGATACAGTTAACAGAGTAGCTTACAACCTCTATCAACTCACTTCCAGGTCCTTATCCAGAATTACGAACCAGAAATACAGAAAAGCTTTTGCAAAATGTTATTTTATGATTTTGTAAAAGACAATTCTCCTATTTTAAAGAAGAAAATACAGGGGTAAATCTAGTAGGATACTCATAAAATTTGGAGTTAGAATATATGCCTTTTTGTAGCAAAAAAGTTACGTATCAGGGAAGAAGGGGGGGGGGGGGGTGGAGAAGAAAGAAATTTCTCCTGGAGCTCAAGGAATAGTTGTTCACACACTTGGCCAGGAGAGGGACTGCTGATGTCTGAGTCATGCTGTGCCCAGCAGAAGCTGCCTTAGTTATGCCAGAAAGGCACTTCCAGGACAGCGCTGCTGCCAGGTGAAGAGTTTTGCTTTTGATACTAAACTGCAGCATGAAAGCTGTCCACCTGGAGATTCAGTTAAGTGCCCAAGCTTCCAAAAAACACACACACACCTCAAAATGCTGCATCATGCCCTAATGGATGAAGGGGTTTATTTAGATTTAAAATGACAAAGACATTTCTCTGGGCTTAAATGAATTAATTATACAGCAACTAAAATACAACTAAATATCAGCAATATCCAGGCTGTTTGTGTGTAGGTTGAAACTAGTAAACAGCCGGTGTGCAGCATTCTTTTCCCTTCCTCTACATCCCTTACCTGCCAGGCAAGCCTTTGGCCCTCTTTGGACATTCTCTTTTTCATGTAACAAGTGCAGGCTGGACCACTAGTTCTCCCAATACTGTGAAGAGACAGTGATCACTGTTTTAACTTGTATAATTTTAGGTTTCCAATAAAGGGCTCAGAGTTCCAAATAAAGCTTAAAATATGTATTTTTATCATCCTTCTCTCCCTCCTTTTATATAGTGACCTAGTGCACTTTGGTTTCAAACATTTTCAATTTGCAGACCTCTAAGATCCTCCCCATGGAAATATATAGTGAATTTACGCCTGCTAACATTTCATGGTTCCATTTCTCAGACCCTTATAGAAGGAACCCATAGACTTTACTAATTAAAACCCACCATAGTGTCCAAGCTTTATCGTGATTGCAACCAATGTGAATCTGTCCTGTGACTCTAACTGTACCATTTGATTTTACAGGCCTTCCTAAAGGCAGAAGGATATAATTCCCATTTAAATAGTATTAAATCGGTAGGAATTGACTTACATATATTGAAGACAATTGTGTATTTCCTCATCAGAGCTCAGCCAATGGTGGCTCATTTTAAAGGGATATAACTATTAGAAATTCTCCCTTTAGTCAGCTAGAGTCTCTTTATTTCTATCAGTCAAGTGCAAACATATCAAGAAACTCAAGAAATCAATTTAACTCTATACATGTACTTTACAGCTGGAGGAGTATTATTCTGGAGAGCAAATTTCCCTTCTGCATGTGCAGTTGTCACCTCAGATTGGGTACCCAGGAGGAAAATGGACCTGTCATAGTCTGGCCTGTCCCTCATTTTTCCAGTCATTGATGTGTGCACGGTCCCTTGGTCCTAGACACCCTGTGCTGAGACAGGCAGCTGAGGCTGTATCCAAACCAGGACTTAAGCAGAATCTCGACCTCATGTTAGATACCTCAAATGAGGTCCAGAACAGCTGCCTGTTAGTTACGCACATCTCCTGAGCTTACAACTACTTTCAAAACCATGCTGTTTTCTATTTTTAGAAGGTACTGAGGCGCTTGGTTCTTACATTCTAGGTGGATATTTGTCTGCCAAATACATTCTGACCCACCTCTAACATAATGGCACCACAGTCATTGTCCTGCTTCTGTGTGACACTATGGAAACTTGTCTATCAATGTACAACAGAATAAAGTCCATCTCAGTTATGGGAACACAGGCCGTTATGGAGAAACAAAAGGAATGACCAAACAGGATGGAGATCATGAGAAGATTCATGAATATTGCTATCAAGACATGTTCAGAATTCAGCTCACATAAACTTTGTACAAGCTATTTCCAGAAGGGATGTGTTCTGGAGAAAAACAAAACAAAACAAAACAACAAGAACAAGCAAGCAAATAACCCCCCACCATAGGCGCGCACACACACACACAGGGTTTTTACTCTCTGCACTTCTCACTGAGATTTCTAAAGAATTTTCTTGGGAAAAAAAAATAGAGGGATAAAAGTTAAGTTACTCTTTCTTCTCCCTGTATGCGTCAGATTTGTGTAATTTGGATGAAAAGTGGTGGGTGGGTATTTTGGATTTTCAAGGACAGTTGCTCCAATTGTACAGAAAAGCTCGGCATCCATTCTGCTTTTGGCAGAGCAGAAAGCATATAAGTAGCTAGCAAAGCAGAAACACCAAAACCTGTAAATCCTTACTTGAACTTAATGCCCAAGCTTCTGCCTATAGGTGTGTCTTGGCGTGACTGTGATGTGTATCCCCTATCGCTGCTCTATGCCCAGACATGAATCTTGTGCCTTTCTGTGCCTTTAAAACTGGGTGCAAGGGAAAATTAAAAAAAAAAAAAGCCAGGCAAACTTTTCAAAGCAGTTTTTTTGTTCAAGGATACAGATCCACACTCCCCTGCGTGCTTCTGTGGTGGCAAGAGCGGAGGAAGCACCCTTCCTTTTCTTTTTCCCAAGCTTTTTTGGCTTTTTCTCAGGAGAAAGACAGATAGTTAAAATTCCTTGCTGTTTAGCTGGCTCGCTAGCTGAGGCAAGAACTTTCCTGGGACTGTTCTACTCCGGGCTGGATCACCAGCACCGGGAGGCCCATGCCACGGCTCCGGAGAGAGAACAGCCACACCTACAGAAGGATTCTGAATTTTACCAGGCTCTCTCCACAGTGAGAGGTTTTATTATTTAGCATTAATTCTTTTCCCGTGTGTTTGTTAAATAGCTTTTTTCCCTCTTTCACTTTCCTCCCGAGGAATATTTCCTTCCTGAATCTGGTGGGGGAGGGTTGGTTGTAACCTGCCTTCAATCAGAGGAAGTTCATTTTGGACGTTCCTCCGAATTTGTCCCAAACCGGGACGAGGTGACAGACTCCATTCCCCATTGGTGCAAATCCTTTTCATCAACGTGAAATCCTTTTAATCCTTCAAATCATATCCACTGTAAAATAAGTAATTTGTTCTTGAATTTCCTGTGCTGCAGAGAAATACTATTCTCTTCCTATTGTCAAAGGTGTCTTATACACAAGTCACACAAAACATTTTTTGGAGAAAAAGTTTAAAATCCAGTTGTGGAGAGTGTCATAGACGCATGGCTGGCCGAGAGAGTGCACAGCCAAGTTAGCCTGCTGCCA
>VYZQ01002822.1:9595-31415 GCA_013400655.1 Mystacornis crossleyi | reverse complement strand
GACCCCAGAGCTGAATGCAGCACTGCAGGTGGGGTCTCATTAGAGCAGAACAGAGGGGCAGAATCACTTTTCTTGACCTGCTCACCACTCTGCTTTGGATGCAGCCCAGGTCACGGTTGATTTTTTAGGCTGCAAGTGCACAGTTGCCAGCTCATGTCCAGCTCTCTCTTTGACGTAGCTGCAAATGTTAAATGTTAAAAACATCCTAAGTGAAATACACATTTTAGTTGTGCATCCTTTAAAAAAAGAGAGAGAGAGAAATAGAACATATAAAACCATCACAGGAAATATTTTGCCTCCATTTTAATGTATCAGAAATTGGTGCAGTGTCATATCTCCAGTGACCCTCTTTTGAAATACTGAATTTTCCTCATATGAAGGTGCCTGCTGCTTTGAAACTGGAGATTTCTAACTTCAGCTTACATCCCCTGGGTTTTGATGGAGATAGGAGTGGATCAGGAAATGCTTTCTGGTTTGGCGGCTCACTGGCTCAGGTTGATATAATATTCTCAGGCATTGCATGTTTTGCTTTCTTCATGGTCAGGTCACAGGTATTACTGAATGCTGTGTTTGGGAGGGATGAAGGTGGGGCTTTGTTTGGTGGGGGTTTTTTTAGTATCACTCAGCTGTATTGTTTCAACATCCCCATGGGTTGCTGGGAGAAGAAACTCCCAGTTTGGAGTAAAAAAAAGAATACACTTACTGAATGCCTTTAAAGGTCCAAGTATATGTTGTCAAAACATGTAGATTTGAGATGTTTAATTTTCATTTATCAATGTCTCACAATTTCCTTTGCTACAATTGGCAACCTACCTACCACACCTTATATGATGGATCTATTACTCTGCTTCAGAATAGAGCTGGCTCTTGAACCACTTGCATCTGTATTATTATTTATAATCAACATTTGATGATAGTTCTGTCTCTAAATGAAGGTCTCTTATTCCTCAGATATATCAAAGAATGTTTGCATGATTTTTAGCCAAAGTAACCATAGATATTTGATTATTCCTTTACACAATTTTATCAGGCATGTCTTTGATTAACACTTACAATATATACTATTGCATTTATGCAATATAGATAATTACCTCTCCTTTAAGTATAATGGATTATTACTTAGCGTAACTTCTCATTCTGCAACTCTTTCCAAGAGTTTAGAAGTGTCTCAGAGTGGTGTGTTTGATCGCAGATGTGCTCACACATCTTCAGACTGCTTTGGACTAGTCTCTATAAGAAAGCTTCATGCAGTATCATAACTTGGGTTTTCCCCATTTTTCCCAGAGACAGACCAAAAAACCCACACACACACACCACCCAAAAGTGTTGGTATCACCTGGCATGAAGCAGAAGTGGCCTCTTCCAGCATCAGGCAGTCAGGGAATTCTAAGATCTCTTGGGTGCTTCGTTTCACTTCAACACAACTGAGAGGCAGGATACCAACAGCAACAATCACCGTACGTGTTTCACTCAAAGCTTACCAACAAAGCACAGTTCCTCTGACACTCTGCTGTTTTGCTAATCCATATAACACTCATCAAGGCAATATGACTGTAGGAGATAAAGGAAAGGATACATACAGTTAATCCTTATAATCAGAAAGGATATAAAGAACATTTGTCTGAATTTGCTCTCAGACTTCTGGCAACTTAATGGCTCCTGTCTGGAAGACATACTCACTCTGAAATCTCTGTGACAGATCTGATTCTTGTGTATAAAAGGATAATACTCTACCAAGGCAACTCTGTCAGCATAAATAGCTGCAATGGAAGAAAAAACTTTCACATTAACTTCAGTAGTGGATTATTTGGCTGTTTAGAATTGCCATATTCAATCTCTTCTGTTGCCTTACTTAGGTTTTCTAACTGCAGCAAGGAAAGAAAATGTTACCATGAACAGTGAAATCCAGAGGGCAAGTCACTCAATTCATAAGCCAGATTTAATAGTTGTGTTAAATTATGTCAAAGTGACATAACAATAATTCAACATATAGGAATAATTCAACAATAAGGAAACATTTCAGAGCCTTTACACCGATTTTAAGGTATTCAGAAGCAATGAAACCAGAAAACCAAAAGTATATCCCTTTTTATGATGATAAACATAATTTTACAACCTGCACGTGAATAGCTTCTCCATTGTCTGTGGACTTTGAACAAATGCATAATAATCTTAAAATAATTCAGAAAGCCTCTCTAGACATACCACCCTCTTAATCTTATGCTTTTTGATTTGCTGCAGGAGTCATGCACACACAGAGATACACACAAAATAAGAAAAAAAACTATGAGGAAAAAGATACATAAATCAGACTTTCCTGCTTAAATAAGTGCATTTTATTTTTCTGAGATAAATTTTTGCCTTTAGTTTGTTATAAGTGACAATATTTATTCCATTTTTCATATTCTGTGTACGTGATAAACAGTAGTAAATTAAAAAAGTTTTATTTTCTGGAAGTATACGATCAATCAACATACTTCAATATTGATACCAAAACTGATTATTTTCTTCATATAACTTCCATTATTTTGATCCTGATTTTACCCTAACATTACATTGTGAGAAACTTTCCAATGAATTTCATGCCCTTAGCACTCAAAGAGCAACTTCTCATGTGTTTATATTTTGATTGCTTTCTTGGTGACACGAAATACTTAAATGAGTTAAAGAAATCAACATACAATCTGTTTTTTTACTAACAGAAGCCAAAGGGAAGCCACTCTCTTAGCTCTGAACCCAACTGTACTCAATCTAAAGGAATGCAAGTGATTCTAGAAGGAAGTTTTGTAAATTCTGTTTTGCTTCACACCCTGTGCTTTTTTAAACCAGGTTTTTAAATAAACACGAGAATGTATACAATGTGGCACTCTGAATCATATCAAGCATGCAGCATTAGGAAGATGTTTCCTTTTAACCATTCTAGAAATGGCTATAAATGTAAAAACTATTTGTTCAAAACACAAACAATACAACAGGAGTGTCTTCTTGCTATACAGGACACATTGCTCCTGTACAGGTAGCAGCAACTTACAGAGATAACTTGTCAAAAAATTGACTCATGCTTATGCTTTAGAAGGGGATCTGCCTGTACAAAAGAAGTATACCATATAAAAGAAATATACTGAGCAGACAGCAACCGCAAAAACAGAAGCGGTGCCAATGGTGAGATATTATAAGCCAATCATAAGATATTATCAGCTGAAAGCTCATAGAGGTTTATCAGATTCATCTTTTTGTCTGAAAAAGAGACAAAAAGATTCAAGTATTAACTGCAGAAATATACTTGTGAAACAAATAAAAACAGCGTAACTTGTGCGTTACCGAAATAGGAAAATTTTTCTTGTTGCTGTAACATCAAATGTCCTCACTTATTTTACAGCTTTACCTTCAGATATGTTTACTCTGAAAAGCAAGCCTTCAAGCTTTCGTACAATTGCATGAAACTTTGACTACAACTGATAAAATGCTGTATATGATGGTGTAATAATTCATAACTTTTTAAAAGGTTGTTTTTAATTGTTAAAGACTGATTAAGAATCATCTGTGTTTTAAAAAATAGATAGTTTGACAAATAAATATTTTTTTAAAAATAAAATAGAAATAAAACTGAGATTATGTACCGTAAGTGAAGGCCGTCTAAGTTTGGGATAAACTCACATTTGGAAATATTTTTCCTTAAGATCATGTAATTGAAAAAGTCAAAGAATGATTAAAAATGCTAAAGAATCAAAATGGAGTATTTATGGTTAGGCTTTCTGGTTAGGCTTCCAGAATTTGTCTTACAGGAAATGTTTTTTCATCTCATTTTTGCAAAATTCTGTTCCAAAAAAATTTTGAATTACATCTGCCTGCTCCTGCTCCATGTTGTGGCAACTGCAGAGAGGAAAATAAAGATACCTCTTCACCCTGATAAATAGGTAAAATAGATCCCTAAGAAAGATGGTATAAAAACTAACATTCAAAAGATGTCCCAAGAGTTTTCCTACTCCTGAGGTGAAAGCTGTTACATCTCCACTGCATTAGCAACGCTGAATATACTTTTTTATGACCTGTCCTCTGCTCTCTGCACTCACTTCCGATAAAATTCACCTGGCACAAAGTAGTTTTTATCTGGAATAGCCTGTTACACAACACTGACCAAGCCCTTCATATCTCAGGGATTTACGGCAGGTGAAATAACCAGTGTGTAAGTGTGAGCTACATGCAATGATTAATGAGGATCAAACGAAAAACATGAACACACACACACGCAGAATGTCAAATACTACTTCTCTCATCTAAGGCACCTCCAATTAGTTCATAGATAAAATTTCTAGTCCTGTGGCTCTCAGATATTCCAGTGTTGTGGATCTATGATGCTTGTATAGCCAGGCAGTATGGTGCCTAGTCTAACAAAAATTAAACGAAGACCACCAAAAGCTATCAGGAGTTTCTGCAAATTCAGCAGAGAACACATAGCAGTAGGGCAGTACCACCTTCTGATATCTTGAAACAGTACTATATTTTGATAAGATTTTCTCAACATTTAGGACTGACAGTAAAATGCTGATAGGTAATATTAATAGTAAAAACAAAAACAAAAACCAGATTAAACAAACACATAACACAAACACAATAATTAACTAAATAAGTGTCCAAACACCAATAGAAACTTTCTAGAGCTGAGGAACCTTCTCCACTCTGACAAAACATTGCAATGGATGGTTACTTTTTAATGAGAAGCTTCATTTATTGTAAGTTTAAATATTTCTTTTTTTACAAGTCAGATACTGAACATCTCTTATCAAAGTTTGTTCTCACTGTTATTAATAGATTTTTCAGCACTTAAATTTCTCCTTGAAAATTTAGACACACTGAGAGTCTTTAGGAACTAATTAAAGGCCTATTTTCTAGTTTTTCCCTCACTCTTATTTTTCTTTTCTGAATCTGCTTCAATACTTTTTTGTTTGAAAATTATAGACATCAGAACTGAATGTAGCATTCTTTTAGTAATCTCATCAACATCAAAAGGAATACAGATATTAGCAAGAGCATATAATTCCAGTATAATTAAACATCATTGTCTTGACATTGTTCCATAAGCTCATGCATAGATTCTCAGTGGAAAAATGCATCATGAAAAAAGCAGTTTGACATTCTCCCTATGATATTTATTTTGCAAAACCTCTCCATGGGTCTCAGTTCTCTCGGCACAACCTTCCCATTCTGTTGTTCTCCTCAAAATGGTTTCCAACCCTTCGGGTTGTCACTGACATCTGCTAGAGCATATTTCTTGAAAAACACATGCTTTTTTTTATTTCTTTCATTCTTTCTCCCTGATTTCCAGAAACAGTTCACCTTCAGGAAGGAGCTTATCAGGATTTAAGTGAAAAGACTGATGAAAAAGCAGTCTTAAAATTTTATTTCCCCTAATTACTGTATAGAAGATACTTGTTCTCTCTGATTTGAATCAAATGGACCCAAGTGAAATGCTTTGTGGGTTGACTCACTTGAATGAGGCCCTATGAAACTGGGGAGGCAGATTGTAAAGGTGACACTGGGAGTGCATAGTGAGAGGCCTTAAAACAAGAGTAATTTACTCCTGCTAGGCTTGGAATGCCAGCAAGAAAGGAGGTACCACCTTGCTCATTTCACCTGGTCAGAGGCAGCCGAGGTGTTTCCCAGCAAAGAGGACACATCATGCCTACACAACATGTTTGGACCAGGAGAGTGGGCCAGATCCCCAGCAGCACGAGTTGGAAGTATGCAAGGGTGAGGACAGCCAGCAAACAAGGATCTGAGGCATTTAGCGAAGCGGACGCAAATGCTGGCCATCTCTGAGCCGGTGCTAACTGCTCCCTCCCACCTTTACCAAAGAGCACTCACGCATTTGTGTGAGAGCAGCAGCACTGACTCAGGGGCTGTGTTTGTACAGACGGCCAGCGTTTCTGATGCTGGGGCTCTGTGAGATCAGGCAGATACACAGACCAGACTACACATCGTGAGTATCAGCTACTATGTTTTGGCCAAGTGTCATCTTCAGCAGCTGGCTTGGTTCAATGGAGCAGTTGTGAGTGTCCTGAGGGGAAGATTACAGGCTTTGAGGAAGTTTAAGATCCTAATAAGCAGACACTAACACGCTTACTCTTCTCTATTAATTATATTTTACTAGGATATGAAGCCTGGATTATTTCTGGGAGAGATATTTTTTCCTACACACATTCTATTTTGATAGTTAACACAACACAAAGATAATCTGTGAAATATCCAATATTGCTTTACCCCAATGACCTGTGAAAAAATTAAAATGGTGTTAATATGCTACCTTTCCAGATGTAGACTGTAGTTGCTGAGGATCTTTTAATTATCTTTAATTAAAATGACAACAGAAAAAAAATATTAAAAACCTCTGTAAGACAGAAAACCACACTTGACTGAAGTACACTTCAGTGTGTTGGTTTTAGGTTAATTTTTAAAGGTAGAGTTTTTCTTTTCATTTATTCCATATTATTGTTCTAATTTTAGCATTTTCATATGAATATTAAGTTAACAGCAAGCAGCTCACATATAATGTTTGTATAACATCTTTGAATTTAGTTTGGTGGCACTTTACTCTTAGTGGGTGTTTGTGAGCAAAGATAGTAAGGATAAAATATTTCTTGATTCCTTCTACTCATAGGAGAAACAGCTTGTAGCCATTCCCTGAAATGTATGGAAGAATGACAGAAACCTCCTGCAGGCAGAATCTTCCTGTATATGAAAGTCATTTTATGAAACAAAAGCCACATGGCAACAAAACTGAGATCAATTCCGGGAATTTAACACCAATCATCACAAAGCTGTTTGAACAAAAAGCAAAATGCACACTTCCACAACTCAGGCATTCTGAGTCTTCTGACGCAGTTTCCCCACCTACTGATGCGAATATCCAGTATTAAAGATCTCTCGTCCCACGTTTCCCTTGCAGTTTTCAGAAACCCTGCACACTATCCATGGTCAGTGAAGCTACTGAGCCCGTCACAATCCTACAAACGCCCCCTTTAGCCCCGGGGCCATGTGCCTCAGGGAGATGTCCCTGTCACGTACTGCCGGGCTGGCTGTGTCGCTGCTCCTTGCGCGCTCTCCTCTTGCTGTCTCTGAGCGAGCCTTCGTGGTCCTCTGCTTTTTGTACTGTCCTGGAAAGGGATTTTCATGCTTCCAAACTGTCTAAAAATCATTGCTTTACAAGTACTATGATCTCTGTGTCAGTTATTTTAACTCTTATTGTAATTCACTGTGAAATTCGTTCTGGCGAAGCCCCAGGGGGTTTTTTCCCCTTCTCTCCCCATTTCTGAGGCACTGAACTCTCATACTCCGTGACCGGGGGATGAGATTGGGTTACGCAGAAGCCTCGCTCACTCTGCATCAAATTCAAACTATTCTCTGCTTATTCAACCGCTGAGAAAAACACCACCTCGTTACCTCTACAGATGAAACAGCGGTGCGGGGCAGGCCGGCGGGGCGCGGCGGCTCCTGACCCTTCCGCCGTGCTATCAATAGATGGCAGCAAGGAGCTCCTTCTCTCCCGAGCGCCGCACGAGGAAGGTGCTCCCGGCGGGAGCGCAGGACAAGCTTTCCAACCGAGTTCGCACACCAGGTGTTAACAGCCTCGGCGCATCAGGGAATGGCTCGGTGTACACTTGCAACAAAGCAGAACTAGGGAGATGGCCCTTCAGTAAAATGTCCTGACATGTTCGCAGTACATTCGGAAGCGGTCAATAACAGGAACTTAAATACTGTTTCCACTTGAGTTTACTTGGATCTTTGCTCGTGTGGGTGGAAGTCCTAAAAAGATGTATAACAGTGAGAGAAAGCAATAGTCAAACCAGGTCAGGATGCCCTTCGCACCAAATTAAACCACAAGTTTTAACTCGCAAGGGGTGAGATTTGGTACAGCCCACTACACAGTTTGACCAGTTTGTGTGTTTAGAAGCAAGATGCAGCTTATATTGCATGAAAATTTGAATGTATATTAAAAATAACTTTTGCCTAGCAAAGATGAGTCCTTCGGGAGTGTTTCAAAACTACTGCATCCTCCCTCCTTGCACTCAATGTGACTCTTTTTTTGTCTGGACCAAATTTTTAACTTCCTATTTTGCCACTTCCTCTATTCAAAATAATACTTCTTCCATTCACAGAATGTCTCTTGAATCAGAAATAACTATTCCTCACACCCCACACAGCCCCCCCCCCCAAGTACCATTCCTTAACATCCCTTTTTCCTGTCTGTTTTTCATTTTCTTCAATTCTCATGCTCTTTGAGTGAAAACCTTCACATTGAAGCATCTCTTTGCAATCCCACATGTTGTATATTCACCGAGTTGGACAGGTTATCCAAACTGGCCAAGTGATCTGGTGATCTCTGAAGGATGTGTGAAATGGCAATGAATATGACTGAGTCTTGCTGCTGCCATACAAATGGAGACACTGTGATGGGACCGCTAGGGAGACAGTTCTAACTATGATACTACATATATCTGCTCATAAATGTAAATATTTATGCTACAAAACTATTAAAGCAGATCATTAGTAATTTCTATCACAAAAAGGATGTTCAATATAATATCCTGAACAGATAATATCCAGTAAAAGAGGAAAATATACCTTCTTCAAAGCATTCAGACTAAGAATCTTAAATTTCATTGTTCAATTTCAATATTAAAAGGACTCAGAACACTGAGTTCAAGACCTTTAATTTCCTGCACCATGCTATATACTTTTAAGAAGTAATTTTGCAGAGAAAGAAAAATACTTTTCTCTCCTTTTCAGTAGCCAACCTATTATTTCTGCTTAAGACCTCCCAAGTTCTGAAGCAATCAGCAATTTCTTCCACAGATATTGACTGAGTCAAAATGCAAAGTCTGCAGCATCGCTTCTGGATGCCTAAAATCAGTCCTAATGCCAGCAACAGGGATAGTGCCATTCACATCCAATAGAGTTCTCTCAGTCTCCTGCATGTCTACAGCAGAAAGTGCTGTGAGTGCCCGCATTAACTTCTGGCTTCTTATCAAGTGCCATAGTATGCTTGCTAAGTGTTATCATAAGTCGAGCTTATCATACATCTGATGGCTCAATGTATGGCTAGACTTGTAGAGGGGTTTAACCTTTTCATTTTGTGGTCAAGTTTGGGGAATATATGTACTGGACAAGCTGGAAGTGCCTCAGCACATCACCCAGCTCTCCCAGCAGGTTTAAGAACTCTTTTCTCTCTTTCTTTTTTTTTTTTTTTAATCTTTTTGTTTGCCTCTTTAAGACAAACCTAGTTCACCATGAATTGAAGCCTTTATAATCTACCTGCTTTATGGGCTCCTCTGATTTCACTGGTCACAATCTCCCTCAGAATTCCTTTGGGGATTTCGAAATCATGTAGTTAATATCACCTTGTCTTTAAATTTTAGCTAGACGACATCAGGCTTGTTTTCTTGAAGCGTTTTTTCCTCCCAGTCTTTCATGCAAAAGCCAAGTATTCAGACTTACCACAGAAGTCTTTCCTTGTTTTTACCCTGGTAGAATAACACTCAAGTATTCTTTCAGTCATCTCCAAGCATGTTAAGCTAAACTTCAGGTTGGGGAGAACTTTTTGCCAAGATGAAAAGAGGTAAAGGAGAGTCATGAGCTTAAGTGGAAAAGATGTCCTCAGAAGGGTGAAAACAACAGTTTTCCTGTGAAGTTCTGATAACAGGGAGATAGCCCAGGGCTGCAATCAGAGGTAAAAGCCCTCATGCTTTTTAATTTATTCTCCTTTTCTAAGCAACAGAGATCACTGCAGAAAGGTATGACTGAGGAGATATGGATTGTTGAAGATAATTTATGGTATGCAATTCTATTTCAACTTATCAAAAATGTGCAGAGGAGGGAAGTGACACCTACACTTGCAGCCAGAGGGTGGCCATAGATCTATTTCTGCTGCACTGGAAGCTGCATCCCCCTCTCCTGTCACGATTATTTGCACATCCAGTACCCAGTCAAAGTGCAGTCACATCCTTGCTGTGTGGCAGCATCAGTCATGGGACTGTAACGTGGGGGAGCAGGCAGAACAGCTAGCTCCTCTATTCATCCTTGCAGATCATGGATGTTGCAGGATGCACATCTGGCACATGTAAAAAGCATGCATTGCTTTTCACACAGAGGGTATATGACTGGTCATGGCAGAGAAACTGCTGCAGAGACCTGGAAAGGTGCCAGCAGAAAGGACCTGAGGGTGCTGGTTGACAGTGGCAAAACATGAGCCAGTGTGTGCCCATTAGGACAAGAAGGCCAATGGCATCCTGGCCTGTATCAGAAATGTTGTGACCAGCAGGACCAGACCAGCGATTGTCCCCCTGTACTCAGCACTGGTGAGGTCACACCTCAAATCCTGCATCCAGTTCTGGGGCCCTCACTGCAAGAAGGACATTGAGGGGCTGGAGCATGCCCAGGGAGGGGCAATGGAGCTGGTGAAGGGTCAGGAGCACAAGTCTGATGAGGAGTGGCTGTGGGAGTTGGGGATGTTTAGCCTGGAGAAAAGGAGGTTCAGGGATGTTATCACTCTCTACAAGTTCTTGATAGGAGGTTGAAGCCAGGTGGGAGTTGGTCTCTTTTCCCAAGTGAAAAGTGACAGAAGAAGAGTGAGCAGCCTCAAGTTATTCCAGGGGAGGTTTAGAGTGATTGTTAGGGAAAATTCCTACACAAAGTGTTGTCAGCATTGGAACAGGCTGGCCAGGGAAGAGGTTGATTCACCACCCCTAGAGGTATTTAAAAGACATACAGATGTGACACTCAGGGACATAGTTTAGTGGTGGACTTCACAGTGCTAGGCTTACAGCTGGACTCGGTGATCTTAAAGGTAACCAACCTTAACAATTCTGTAATTCTGTGAAATCAGAGCAGCTTCTGATTGACACCACAGTATTTTGGCTCTGTGAGCCCTTCCCAGACACAAAGATGGGAGACAGTTCTCAGATGCACACAGACAATGGCAACAGAATCACACTGTAGAAGAGAGGAATTTTGCCATGAAGTGCATCTGGCACATGGACCATATCTCAACTAATACTGATTTGATGAGCAAAAACTATGAAAATTATCCATCATTCTCAACAGGTTATATAATAAAGGAAAGAAGAGTAATGGCAATGATTAACACAATGCACAGCCTTCACTTAAAGCTAAATCACTAAACAACATGCAGTCTATACCCTCCAGGAAAATATTTTCCATCATGGAGAATCTTTTCTACAAGAGCTAAGATGGTGTTCTGCAAGCCAGTAATAAGTTCTGCTCTGTATTGCACACAATTAGAAATTGTTACACAGTGAAAACTCTGTTTTGTTATGCTTTACAAATGCATATCAGTGAACTAATATTCAAGGTAACAATTAAATTTCATTACCTAAAAAACTCCATTTATACAGTGATCTTGAAGCAAAGGATGAATATTTTAGGTGTTTGTATTAATCAGAACTCATACCACACAGACGAATTTCAGTATGATTCCCCTAGCAATGTTTCTGCAAACTACATCTCACCTCAGGGTAATTGTGATAACAATGAAAATAAAACAGAAGCAACACCACATTGTACATTCCCACTGCTCGTTTTATCTTCTTGCTGCTGTTGACAGTCTTGTAGTCATACACAAGAAAATTTAGGGAGAGACTGCAATAAGTGGAAGGGATGACCCCTCCCTGTGCCATTTTTACAAGGCTTATTCCCATCTCTTCTTCTCATTTCACAAGCAGAACAGTGAACATTGTGCCCAGGAATCTGGGTTGTTTATCAACTGGTTGATAAACAGCAGCACCTGCCACCTTCCATTGCCTCACACATGTTTAAGGTATTGTAGCCCCCTCACTAAGTTACTGTGGGTCAGGTTGGTGATGCCTTCTGGTCTCTTTCTCTTATTCTGCTAGCACAAACCATCTGTTTTCTGCAGAGATTTCAAATACTTTCAAATCTTTTAGAAAGAATAGATTTTATGTGTGAATAATATTCTGTGCTCTTATTTTCAATATGTATTGTGCCCTATGTTTGTTATGTTTGTTATCTAGGGGTTTTTTTACCTTTTTTTTTTTAATTTAGAACCACAAAGTTGTTGGACTACTGCCAGCTTCAATTCTTTAACCAGGCATTTTAATGGAAAGGGGGTAGCTTGAACTCTAAAACTAGGTCTCTCTTTTTTTTTAAATTGCTCTTTAGTTTTGTTTGTTTGTTTGTTTGTTTGTTTGTTTGTTTTGACAAGAATGGGTTTAGACACCACCACAGGTTGTGTGACATACTTCATTTTTCATCAGTTTCTTTTCTGGAGACAGCATGAACAGTTAAATTTACAAATGGTACATACTGGGCAGATACAAGAGCCTTCATAAGTCACCAAGTTTGACTCAGTCCTCAATTCAGAGAGTTCCAAATAGCAACAAGCATCACATCTTGTTTTCTTCATTCTTACTTATGACTCCTTCTACAATACCGTAAATTTGCTTCTGCAAGGGAGCCAGAAAAAGAAGGATGCAATTGGTGGCAACAGACAGAAGCTGCCTTCTCAGAAACATGGCAGAGGTGATAGGAGAGAATAGAATTAGCCCCCATAAAAAATTGAGAAAAAGTGGAAATAATTTTGTATTATTGTTCTTGGGAAAGAAAGAAACAGTGAAGCAGTATGGAGAGGAAAACATACTTTGGATCAATGAAGGAGTATTTGCTTTGTAACATTCTCTGAAGTAGCATACAAAGGATGCATTTACCAGTTCCAAAGAACCATGTGACACTTTTTGAAGAAAAAAACTTTAGCATGCAGAGTGAGAGCAAAAATGAGAATTTAGATGTCAAGGTGACAATTTTCTTTTTCTTTATGGAGTTCTCTTGACAGGGTATAGAAATCCATTAGCTACCCTTCTTACTACTCTAATACCTAAATTTTTCCATTCAGTTTAGTATTGCTACTGAGACCTGCAGCAGTTCTTATTCTGAAGGCCTTCAGATATTTCCAAGATGCAGTATTTCACTGTTAGTTTTTGTATCCCTTAAAAAGAAGTGTGCAGGGTCGACCCTGTTATCATTTTATCATTGTGTGCACAGTCAAGGTAAATGTAGTTATTATAAACTTATTTTCCCTATAACTTTGCTCAGAATGCTAAGTCTTACCACTTTGTCTTTATTTCTTTATCTTAGATAAAAAACTGTGCAGGATATCTTAGATAAAAAACTATGTAAGGACCAAGATGACAGCAATTACCCTTGCCTGTTGTGGGCCCACATAGTTTGTTTTACAGTAACCTTTAACCTGCAGGAAAAAAAAGGTGAGGGGAGAGAGAGAGAGAGAAAGAAAGAAAGAAAGCAAGAAAGAAAGCAAGCTCAGTGATTTCACATTACCCCCTCCTTGTCTGGAAACCATAGAAACCAAACTGAAAGTACAGCCAAGAAGTTCGTCATTTGGCTATCTCTGGCTGATCTCCATGGAAACATTTCACTTTTTGTTGAAAGGAAAGATTTTCAAATCAGACAAATGGTCACAGTCTGATGGGTTATGACATCTTTGGGAAGAATTTAAAGAACAAAAACAATGACAAGTGTTTCTGCTTTACATATTTGTATTACACTTCTATTTTATGTCATTCATGCCTATTTTATTTAATTACAATCACAGCCTTTCTTTCAGAGTTGTGTTAGCAAATCAGGCATTACATTTGGGGAAAAAGGTAAAACCCTGCCAACAAACCAGGGTCTGTTCACTCTAGTATCCAATTTAGATGTTATTTGCTGTAAAATAAATAGATTACCCAACACCTTTTTTTGCATGCTTTGCCTGGAGGACTGAATAGAGGTTTTGAATGTGTCATAACAACTAAAACTGGGAGTTAAGAAAATGTTCAACATGGGCAAGTCACACCTCTCAGAGTTATTCTTTCAGGAACCCTGCAGAGCCAGGAGGGTACTTCTGCCTGCATCCCACCCCCTTACTTTTTGAATTAAAATTAAAATAAGCCCCTGGATAATCACGGAAAAACTAATATGAAAGGCACTTCCACGGGACTCAAGGCTTTTATTGATCCCTTGTAAGTCTTTGGGGACTTAGAGTACATGCCTATGAGAGTGCTTTCGTCAGAGGTAGAGAGGTGGAGCGACCTGAGGATCTCGCAGAGGCTTCAGAGTATGGCCAGCACCCAGCTGCTCAGCCATGCCAGCAGCAAGGCTGCTCAGGGCACAAAAGAAAGAGAAGGCTCTGAAAGACTCCTCCTTTACAACTGCAATTAGTTGTATGTATGTACCATCTACACTGTATCTACCACTGTATGTAAGATGTGTCTAAGCAGTACAGATACTCCGCTGAACTACGAATTCCACACTGAAGATAAAAAGTCTTGTTACAAAGTGGTCTGAAGTACCAGACCTTAATTCATTTGTCCTTAGGCAGCTCCAAGTTACTGCTGCAACCATTCTACTCCCCTAAAATTTTATTTGCTTCTTCTACTGGTGGTACACATAGCATAGGTGAAAAGAGGGTAAATTTTTCTGCTAATGTAAATACACACAGAAGCTCCACTGCCAGAAAGCTCTTAGGCAACAAAGGAAGGAAAAATGCAGATGCCATCTTAGCTTAAACAGAAAAAAGGAAAAGAATCCACAGCCACCCTAACACTATCAAAGAATGTTCTGTTTATAATCGTGTACAGCTCATCAAACTACAGTGCATATGGGATATGACTGACAGTCTTAGAAAAGCCTCCTAGATTTCTCTGATTCATCATGCAGTGAATATTATTCCCGACATCAACATTATTGCATTATGACTTAGCTAATGCCTCATGGTGGTAGTTTATTACAGTGCTCCTATCAGTGGCCTACCTGCAAAGAAATAGTGACAACATAAATTAATGTAAGAGAAATATTACCAGCAATGAAGAGACATCATCTGACTTCAGCTGCAGACAAACTGTCACTGAACAAAAGAGAGAAAATATGCTGATGCTTCCTAAAATTTGAAAGACTATCAAAAAGACTGCAATGAATTATAGCGACAGAAGTAAACAGAGCAGGAAACTCAAGGAAGTAATGAAAGAACATTCATAAACAGAAAGTGACAGGCAAAATATGGCTCTGCTGAAAGTTTTATCAAACAGTCAAAGTAAAATAATAGTCCACAGACAAGAGCAAGGAAAAGGTCATAACTTCTTTAGAAGTTACTTTACTAACATACTGATGAAGATTTGTATGAAGAAGATGAGAGAGTTTGGTCCAGAATATTCAAATCTGCTTAAGAAGTATTTTAAATATTTTGACCACATCTGGCTTCTCTGTACAGTTTAACAGTTAGGGTCTAGAATGAGTAGCTGGAAGATGCCCTTTGTATTAAAACCTCTCTAATATCAGAATACAATAAAACAGAATATAATGAAACAGTTGTGCAGGAGCAAACTGTATAGGATTTAGGTTAGGTTTGCTCAATGATCTTAAAGGCTTTTTTTAACCCAAATGATTTTATGATAAAGGTGGTTAACAGTGGTACAGTTATTGCAGGATTTAGGTTAGGTTTGCTCAATGATCTTAAAGGCTTTTTTTAACCCAAATGATTTTATGATAAAGGTGGTTAACAGTGGTACAGTTATTGCAGGATTTAGGTTAGGTTTGCTCAATGATCTTAAAGGCTTTTTTTAACCCAAATGATTTTATGATAAAGGTGGTTAACAGTGGTACAGTTATTGCTTTCACTGGCCATAATTATGGTATGGCTATGTCAGTTCTGCAGACTACTTGATCTGTAAACATACGGGAAGGCAGGGTGTATATTATTTTAAATCAACAGCTATAGCAGGTTGACATTTTCCAGCTTGATTCCACTGAAGTTTGGGTGACTTTTTTAATCGACTCTTGAGAACTCAAAATCAATCTCAAGAAATTTTTGAAATGATTGTGTATGGGGGGAAAAAAGTATTTTCTATTTGTGCTTAGATGGATTAGCTGCTCAAACACAAGAAGAAAGAAGATTAACTTAATAGTACCCAACAAGGTCAATCTAAAAGTTGTCTTTGTGTCCTGATGCATATACAGAGAAAAGGGGCTGTAGGCAAGGCGTCCAACTTGTTCTGTTCAGCACTGCTGCTTCCCACAGAGTATCAGTTTCAAGAGGTCCATAGATCAGCTGGAGAGAACCTAGAGAAAGACAAGAAAAATAATCAGAGAGCTACAAAATGTCCTATAGGGAACGATTGAATTAATTGCAGCTACTTAGTTTGGAGAGAAGAAAGCTAGAGAGAGACTGAGCAGTCTTCTGATGTGCAAAATCTTCTGGTAAGGAGAATAGATCAATCTGTTTTCTGTGTCCACTGCAGGAAGGTCAAGGAACAACAGACTTATACTGCACCAGGGTGATTTGGTCTAGAGATCAAGAGAGATGTATTTCTAGCCTTAAGCATTGTGATAATTTTCCTAACAGAAATAGAGAAATCTCCATCACTAGCTGTTTTTGAGACCACATCACACAAACATCTGTCAGGAACTATTTATACATAATTGGTACAGCTTGGGCCAGAAGATCTGGATACGGCGGAGTTTACCTGCTTGACTCTGGAGGCCAGAGCCACAGACCCCCTTCAATGGCAACTGAGGCACAGGGCAAACTCAATTCCCTTCTTTAACCTGGAAAGCCAAAGGGGAGCTCATCACTTAGCTGTAAAGCGCTGGCCACTTTTTTTCCGCTGTGCCAGACTAGACAGCTTCCCCAGGCCCTTAGACCTTGTTTCCTACAATATTCCAATATGAGGAACTGGGAGTGGTAGAAACAGAGCATTTGAACTTTTTAACATATGACAAAGCAATCACGCTTGAAACTTGAATTCTGGTGTGAAAACATGACTCAGAAATCAGGTGAAAATAGATTTGGATTAAGATAATTTAGGGAACCTTTAAGTATCCTGTGTGGCATAGTTGTTAGAAATCTTTTTTAAAAAACCCTCATCTGGATGCTTACTAGCAAGTTACCTCTTCGTAGGAAAAATAAAGGATATAACAGCATCTCCCCACCTCTCCTCTGCCAGGCCTTTCCCTTTCTCTCCAGTAGGACAGGAGCCTGCACAAGCTCCCAGGACGCTGCCAGTCCTTGAAGGCAGTAAATATTCCTTCAGCAATAAAAATGCCAGGCAGTAGTGAGCTAGGGCAACCAATAATTACTGAGCAATCTGGATAAAGCACCCTTCAGATGCTAATTTTAAAAAAAATTTTTATGCTTCAAAAACTATGAATGTGGATCACCGCATCGCAACACTACAGGGGAATTTTAGACTAGAATTTCCTGGATTTCTATATTTAATAATTACACTTCTATTGTTCCTGCCTCAATTGAAACTATTTTGTGGCTACTAAGACCACCCTCACATGAACAGCCTCTTCTTTGCTTTCACACAAAAATATGAAAATTTCCACTTGAATTCTCTTACTGCAGCTTGTAATAGAACTGCATCTGGAAACACTGTGCCATATTCTTATACTACTTTTACAGCAGGAACTGCTAAGTACTTTGGCTGGCTTACAAATTCCTCAATTCACTAAGATATAATTGTGCTGTGATTCATGCCTTTGCTAAATCTATGCGAGTTGTGGGCATGATTATTAACATCACATTAAACCCTAGAACTAAAGAGATTAACAAACAGATTTTTTTTTCCTGGACATTGGCACTCAGGAGATAAATTACACTGTCAAAATATTTAAGGAAAACAAAGCACAATTATGACAGTAATGGTTTTATTTTACAGATTGCTCTATTTTGAAAGAGTTCAGCAATTGTTATATGGAAAAATATAGCATAATTTGAGCATTTGTTTATCTGTGGAAGAGCACAAGCACAGCATAAAACAGCCTTAAGTGTTCAATTCAGGAACCTATGGTATTATTTCTTAATTTCAATAGAACTTTACACTCAGAATGTTATAAATCTCTATAGTGACATATAGTAGCATAAATAGGCCACTGTATGTCACCTTGTAATTGCTGTGAAGACTGTAATATCTCTTTGAACTGCAACCACTGGACCACAAATGGCCTCCCTGACTTCATTTCAAATTTAAGTTTTGCTCAGTTTCAAATTTAAACTACTGCCTTTTCTTATGAGTTTTTCTGCTGACTGGTATGCATCAACTATGATCAAATGATCATTCAACTACACTAAAAACCGTGGCCTCTTACTTTTCAGTTCTAAGCAGATTTTTTTTTTCCTCCCACATCCTCTAAATGTTTCACTCAGCACATTTTATTTTTCTATGATACTGTAGGTTTTCTAAGGAGGGAAGGGGTAAAGTAGGAAACTGTCAGCCAGGGTAGAAGGGGTGGATTAAATTGGTAACAACACATGCCATTGACTTTACGAAACACTAAAGTGTACTAAAGAATAATAAGAATTATACTATGGCTGCAGAATATTGTCACTGCAGCTTCTCAGGAATTTCTCATATAAGTTTCCAGAGGAATTCCAGGGGAGAAGGGAAGTCTGGCAAGAAATAACAGCTTTAACTTTTTAATGGCAAATTTGATGATGAAAATATCTTGTCAGGCCAGTTGATGGTGGCAGGGATCACCTTCTTAAATGATTTTAAATTTTTTTTTTTATGTCCTTCCTCAGCAAGATCATTGCAGAGAGCTGTCCTAAAAAATTGTAGTTAGGGAAAACATTATACTATATGCATCATCCATCACCAGGAATCTCTGTTAATGTGATGATGCAAGCAATCGAAACTAAACATAAAGATTCTGATGCATTTATCATCATTTATTTTGTCACATGCATAAAACAAATAGATGAATAAAAAATATTTATCTCTAAAGCCATTAAGGAAATTTTTCTTATTAATAGTGCCTTGAGGTTTGTAATAAATGCTATGTTACTCTTACCTCTTTTACAAGGAAATCCTATTACTTACAAAATAAATTATTGAAACACTTTTGTGCCTCTAGTGACTAATCACTCACATCTAAGAGCTTTCTTGTAGCAATTTATTGTCTTGGTAGTTATACACTAGAATATTTTCAGATAAAATGTACTTAAATGCTTTCAGCAAAGAACAACGGAGATGAAAATATTTCTACGTTGTTTTTGTCAGAAAATTGTAACATCAAGACCACACAGATTTTAGGTGTCTGATAATAGGAGCAGATCAAGGCTCACTCCTAATAAGGTAAAAGATTGCATTCAGATGTTCAGCGTACTGAACACACACATACACAAGAGAGACTTGCAGAGATTTTGGAGCTACCTTGTGCAGAAATGCAATTCCCTTTAGAGAAGCTCTGAGATAAGAGGACTAGCTCAACGCACCAGACCAGGAACAGCAAGAGAAGTCTGGAGAGATGGGAGCCTGCTTTCTGAACGTCCAGCCTGAGCAGCCGGTTATCATCGCCATCTCAGATGGATGGGAAGGGGAACCATGCCCACAGTGCTCCACAGGCTTGGGGGCAGGTCCTGGGGCTCAGGTCTGGCCAGGGCAGAGCAGCAGGCACAGGGACTGGCATCAAGCAGTTGTTGTTGTCATTTTTAAGCATGTGGGACGTGGCACCACAAGTAGGCTGCTGATACAGCAAGCCTAAAAATCATCCCAGTGTTTTTTTCAGTCAGAGCTCACTGTTGAAGCATCTTTGCTTTCAAAAAGCCTGAATGAACATTCACTCATCTCTATAGATCACTGCTGGTAATGCCAGCAAGCCTAAGCTTCAGAATTGTATTATTCAACATATTACTGAGATGAATTTCATCATGACAGCCATAGCATAATTCAAGTACACCACCTCACAATCAAACTAAGAATTACTGGGACTATAATTTCTTGATTAGCTTTCATGAGGCTTCAAAAAGACAAACATAAGCAACAGTTTCAACCTGCGTTGTCTGCAGTTATCCAAAAGCCTGCTGTATTAAGAGAGGAACAGCTCCCAGGTTAAATCCGTTTTTAAACTATATCATATTAAGAAAATATCCAAAGCTATGTGCAGTACTAACCTGCATTATCACTTGCTGGTCAGACTGCAGCAGAAGAATCAAAAGCTACTGGGCAGCAGGTAAGGCCAAAGTCATTAATAGATTAGCAGTGAAAGATGATTTTGTTTTGATTTGAGACAGATAAGGATAATTACCAACTATTATTTTTTCCCCCTAGTCAATTTGCCTATCCCAAGCCTCAGCCTTGTTCATAATGCTAATGGCTGTTAAGCTTCGTAAACATGACAGAAGATTTTTATGACTCTTTTCTTCTAAAAATATTAATGTCAAAAAGTAGATGACACAACAGATAACAAGCAATTTCTTGCTTCGTTTATCACAATTTTCTTGTTAGCTACAGGGCTCTTTTTAATTAAAATTCAAGCATTGGTTCAGCTACTTACTTTCTTGCTTCTGACAAGTTCATAATTTTTAGTGTCCTCTTTGATCCAACGCAATCATTAGCAAAAGAGTGCAGCAATGAATCTGACATCATCTTCTAATATCTATCCAAACANAAAAATAATGACTGTAACCCAGAAGACAGACTAATTAGTTTTCTGAGAGAGTAGCTCATTAAGCTGTTATTAACAAATACACATTTCTCAGGTCCTATGATTGTTGCAGTACTAGACAATATCTATATGCAGAAGAGAAAATCAGTGATGCTTTCTAGATAATCTTTTTAAGGCCATATAAGCCTGTTGCTTGTAAAAGGAAGTGGAATACAGAACTTGTCAAAACAAGAACTGCAAGTATCATTTAACCACTGTTTTTTAGTGTTGTTGGTTATTTAGAATTTTGGTAACGCTTTTACTTTCCTCAAGTAAATAACAGTAAAGCGCTGAACCACTATTATAATACTTTTTCTTCTACTGGAAATAACCTCCACTCCTGCCCACTGTATGTGCCATGCTTTAAATCAGACAGGAATAAGCCATTTGCTACTCTGACAAATACAAATGAAGGCCATATGAGCGCATGGTATGGTGACTGCTTAAGGGCTGTGGAAGCAGAAATCTACTGTGAGAAGCTGTTTCCATCAGGTGTGGATGCAGCAGTTGTAGTCTAGTCATAGGCATCAGCTGTAGGTAAAATTTGCAGCTATAGATGACAAGAAACTGTGCTTCATCACTGTATTACTGCCCACATTTACTTTAAAAGTCTAAAAGTTATGACTGTGATTATGAAGTTATGATTAGGAAGTATTATTACCCTCTATTATCACTTTAAATGGAGGTATTACAAAGAATGTAACAGATTTAGTTAAATTTAGTCTGTTCTATGGTGCAATTATATAAAGAAAAATCATGACCATTTTAGCACATTTCAAGGGAACTAAATAGGATTGGTATGCCTGTATTTCTAACCACAGAAAAAGAGGATCCTGAGCCAGTTGTAAACAAGGGAATGAAATGAACTTAGTGTGAATGCAATTCATACTTCTTATAATACACCATGATAGTGTACACAAATGTAGGAGGCTGTAGCACTCTCAGGTATCCAAGGGACCTCCTGGTTTTCATTAAGACATACATTTGCATATTAAAAGCATCAGATAATTTAAAGTAGATTTTTATATAAAAGTACACTAAAACATGTTTAATGTTTATCTGAACAAGTTCACTGATCCCTCCATATAAATTCTTAAACAAGTTGGTTTTATTTTTACTATTTAATCATTTAATCTGTAAAATTATTTAATTTTTGTACACACATATATGGTTTTTGGAAACTGTAACTATTGTACTCCTCGTTGTTGAAAAAGTTCACTGCTACCTGCCTTAAAGCTTAGGCTGATTCTGTGTTACTGATATTCCCAGGAATCCCACCTGAAAAAGAGTATTTGGAAATATCTTG
>VYZQ01002821.1:33877-70674 GCA_013400655.1 Mystacornis crossleyi | reverse complement strand
TTTATATTAAGAGTGGCTTCTCTCCTTCCTGTTTCTGTGCAAAAGCCTCACAGAGACAAACGAAAACCAAGGCATAATGAGAGCTATCTGGGCAGAAATAGCTTTCAAAAGTGCCTAGGAGGAAAGAAAAGAAAAGAAAAGAAACCAGGGAGAATACATCAAAAGGAAAAAATAGCTTATTTCTTAATCAGTTTCACTTAGAGTGCTGTCTGGAATTACATAAAACTCTACTGAAAGAAACCCCCAACATTTATGGGAAAAAATCCTGTTCAGAGGTCTACTGTGCCCCTTTAAATAGACATTGACTTTGAAGCACGGAATAAACACCCCTGTGGCCCAGGTCTTGGGGTACTTTGTGGCTGCTCTGAGTTGCATCCTGCACTGTTCCGGGCATGAAGCCAGCGCCACTGGCCAAGTGAGGTCACTCACTAGCACAGGGATCTTCTGGTGGCACTGATCCAGCCTCCGCTGCGCCTGTCACACTGCCCCCCCTTCCTCTGCTTCCTTTGAGGAAACCCTGACAGGTCTACCCCAAACTGCCCCAAATCCTCCCTTGATGCAACACTGGGCAATTTCAGGAGCCATGGCAGCACCACCATGCACATACACTTCCGCCCCCAGAACTGTGCAGTTACTCAGCTGTTGAGAAAAGTCTAGACTAAATTAACTTGACTGACCAAACTGGAATTGCAGCCCTTGTCAAACTCGGTGGGAAAATATGCAAACCATGTTTACAGCCTTGTTAAGCATAAAGCCATTAAAAGTCATATACCCAGTAGGTTTCACAACAATGACAAGGAAAACCAGCTGCCTTTATGAAATACTGCTAGCTGTCCACATTACCTTCCCTGGTGTTAAACTCTTAGTATGAAGTCTCCTTCTATCAGGAGGAACAACATTTGGCTTTATATTACCAAGTTGTAGAATTCATCACTTTCATCTCTCTGCCATCTGCAGGATATTGAAAATGAAATGAAAACAGAACAGGATTTTTAACATGAGGGGAACACCTGATGTATGAAGTTATTCAAGCCCCAGGAATGTGTGGCATTGCACATTCTCACTGTCACAGCCTTTGCTGAAAAGGATTTCCCTGACCTTTTCTCTAACCAGCAAACAAATAAGCCCTATCTCTCAGCAGGAGAGAGCACTGCTCCATTAGATCATTAAGCAGTTCTATTCAGACTATCCCAGTCTCCTGTCCTTGGCCCTGAAGAAAGAGCTGGCACCAGTCCAATCAGTCAGATAGAAGGAAGGCAAATGCGCTTTCGTATGGTACAGCTTGAAATGTCACAGCAGGATGAAAGTCGTGGAACAGACAGCAGTGAAGAAAAGATGTGGTGCTACATGAGGGGTAGTGTTCCAACAAGGAAAGGCTGGTGTTTCAGTCTGCCAAACAACGTAATGACTCATCCAGGCAGAAAAATATTACCACCATGGGAATATTTGGAACGTCTCAGTCTGAGAGTAATTAGGGACTAAACTACACCGGCATGCTTCAGTGATGAAATGAGAAAATAAGCAATACCTCTGTCAAGTTCTGATTGGCGAGTATTAAATGAATATGGGTTTCTATCAAATCTGACCACAAACTAGTAACTTGCAGCAGATTGTCAGATTGGAGTAATATTTCCGCTTTCTCATAAAATACGATGGCACAAAAAAAAACGGTGAAGTGAAAAATGTTACACTTGGCAGTAAGAGTTTTAAGGAAAATCATTACCATGATTATATAATTTAATCCTTGTAACAGGCATTTGCACATAGCATTTTCAACCTCTAATTACTCTGTCTGCAATGGAATAAAAAAGGGTAAGAAGAGGATGGGCAAAAGCAGCAAATGCTGACAGTTTCATTTTATTAATAACTACTGTATACAAATCACAAACTGAAAAGCACAAATGTTTAATGGATATAGGTAATGGAATTATTGTACTACTTATCGGTTGTAAAAATGTAAATACTTTGGCAAGAAGGACAAATGTTAATTTTTATTCTTTTGTATTTCTAACTTGTGCACAATTTGTATTCATTAAGCAATGCAAAAGGCCTTTTTTTCTTTATAATTGTAAAGTGACATTATAATTAAATTGTATAACCTCAGCAGCATCTGCAATTTAAAGGATCACTTACAAGCTGGCTGGACAAAGTGCACCACATTAAGCCAGAAACTGAGTTACACATCAATAACCCTTCATTCCAGTGGCTGGGTCAGAACCTCAGCGACATGAGGGGAAAAAAAAAAAAAAAGATTATTCACAGTAAAAAGGTTTACAAGGTCAGAAGCAAAACCGCTTACAAGATCAAAATTCCCAGGATTCTTGAAGACTGCATACACAGAAACCTCCTGTGACACCTGTTTGAGTCCTTTTGGTTGCACAAACTTGTAGTTCAGCTGAACTAAATGCAGCTCCCAAATTAAAAGGAAGGGCAAACACAAATTACCTCTCCGTACAATATGAACAACCCCCATTAGACTGGCTTAATAAACTCTAATAGATGTATAGCTTAATACAATATTCAGCTATTGACATAAACATAAATATAAATTTCAAAGAAAATAACCTACTTTAGTAAAATTACCTGTGCAATAAAAATTAATGAACTCCAAATGATTCTGCACATCTCCACCAAATTGCATTTTCAGGCTCACATCTTCAGGACATGCTGGGTAGTTTGATGCATTCCCACAATTCATCTTTCTGCTAAGCCAATTTTAATTTAAATGCAATTAAAGGCTCAAAATGAACATTATGTATTAGATAAAGCCTTGAATCTGCAGACTATCATAAATATGATTTTCAGAAAAATTAATTACAAGCCATTAGGGTACAAGTCATCTTACTGCAAATGTTGAGTTAAACTGCAGAATCAGTTTGTTCCTTCCATTAAATGTTAAATACTGATTTTAAGCTTTGCTCCAAGTTAATAGCAGAAGGTCAGCATAAAAGAAAAAATGTTTCTGAAATAATCCTCAGAGATACTGGAGACTTATCAATCCACATTAATTGAAAAAAATGTATTCTCTCTAAATGCTTAGTGCCAATTAGCTTCTGATCTACTTTTGGTCAACTTAAAATAACAATAAAACTCTTCACATTCTCCTTGTGCTCTGAATATAGCAGAAATTTCTGCAGAAGTTACAGCTGGCGTACAAGTGCTTCAAATGAAAAATCCATGTATGGTGTGTGGTTTTGTCTAACCTATAATTGCAAAAACCACACTAGAGATATCTGCACAGGACACACCATAGACCTGATATATGAAATCAAGAAAGTCAGCCAAGAGCCTCTTTGTGCTGTCATTTGCTCTGAGGTGGAACCTGAGGATTCGCTACAATCCCAGCATTCAAGCAGTAGCTGTGGAAAACGGTGTGATTTCGGACTTTGAGATACACTGAAACTGCAAAGGCATCTTTTTAGATGCTCCTGAAGAAGACTCACAGATGTTGCTGTAACTCCTAGAAATGATGATGCAGGATTTATGCATTCTAACTTTTTCTATACACTTACAGAAAAAGTTCTACATACCTATATACCCAGAGGTATACAGAACACATTAAGTGTTTCAAAAATAGAGGAAAAGGAAATTGTATATTGCATATCATATATTTCAAAAATCATTTAGCACTGTAGAGACAAAGATATAAGCATATCTCTCAGAATTAAGAGCAGTTTTCCCAAATTCACAATTTCTGAATCTCACTGCTAGCTGTGTTCTTTAATACAATTCTATAGCTACTAAGTTCTTGCCAATAGTAACCACAATAGATTCAAAGGAAAACTGTGCTTAATTCCCATCTCCCAAACTGACATATTTTATACACAATATGTCAAAACTCTGCATTTTTCATTAACTTCTGTTCTATCATTAAACAGAAAAGCAACGACACGGTTGGAGAAATTCAGCCATTAATCTCATAATAATTGCTTATAAATGTTCATGCTACACTGACAAGCTGAATGCATCTCATGTAGTTGAGGGTGTCAAGGTAACTTTAAAAAATAAATCTTTATTAAATCACAGCTTTCTTTTCTGACATTATTCAATTTAGGCACGAACACTGAAACTCACACCTTCATCATCTGCACACTTGAGTCAATTTTATCTGCTTGAATATCAAATGTTTCAATATACACCTCTATATCCAGGCCCTCCTCCAGCTGTTAACTACTCCAGCCCTCCAGGGGACTGCATGTGTTTGCTTCAATCCATTTATTGTCTTTTGCTTGTCTACATCTATCCCTAGACACTAATGTACTCACTTCTGGATATTAGTAGATAACCTCTGTGCAGTGGGAGTTTAATGAAATATCTGGCCATCACGCTGGAGGAATGTTATTTTGGCAATTGAACTTCATAATCTAAGGGCATTCGTATGACATTCTCTAATTTCAAGGAAAGTGGAAAGTTGTTACATTCTGCAGGTATTAAAATGCTTCATATGCTTATGGAACCTTAAACAATTATACTTTGGCAGACAGCAAAACTATGAAATGAAATTTATTATATGCCTTGACAGTTTCAAAAATCAGAGCAATGATTAGGGCTAATGAACACAGAAGACAACTGTTTCCCCAATGAGCTTGTTGCACAATTCTACTTTTCACCACAAAGTTCTTCTACAGCTGACAAGGTGTGATACAGACACACAACAGGATCCTTTTCATGATGTGGGGTTCTGATTGCAAAATATAAGAACAGAGAGAGACACCTTAAAATTACACTGAAAGAGCATAAAAGCTCTGAATCCAAGCCTCTGTGCTGTCCTACTGTTCTATAGGGCATAAAAAGAAACCACAAACTTCCCTCATGAAGATGAAGTTGATGTAAGCCTAGCACCTCAGTCCTTCAAAAAAGCGGAAAACCCTCAGAATATTATTTCTGTTGGGATATCTAGCAATTTTCATATATTAATGTACACTATCATGAATCCCTAACTAGTGTTCAGAGTTTTACTTCTGAATCTTTCATCACATATAACTGTTAAAAGAAGAGATTCAAAAGGCTGATCAGGGTTCAGTACCATCACTGGGGGTTTTACATTGACTTCAGTGTACCGGGCATCGACTCGTTAGTAAAGCCAGCCTGAGAGCAATTAACTGAACATACCATCTAAAACACGGAACAGATCCACACCGTGCACTCCTCTTTACCCTTTTTGGTATATTCTTTCAAGTTAGCAAAGACCAAGTTAAAAATGCGTATGTTGAAACCTGAAATAAAACATTTAGCTTGCCTCAGCAGGACAGGCACTTATATTTGAGATGCCGAAGCTAAAAGGAAAGGCAAACACAAATTACCTTTGTGGACAACACAAAAAACCCCCATTGGGCTAGGTTAACAAACGATAGCAGCACTCTGTTTGGGAGACGGTAGTCCTTTTCACCACAAGGCTTGTAACCCAAAGCCTAAAAGCACGGTATTTATTACTGATGATAAAATATCCTATAAGGCAAGTCCAAAGGAAAAAGCAAGAGAAGGAGATTACTGCATTCACCAGTAAGTTGCCTCTAACTCTGCAAGATGAATGCATAGCAATGCTATGGAGGAAGTAAGAGAACACTCCAGAACTACTACAGTGAAAAAAACAGTGAGCTGTTGTCCAGATTTTCAAACACATCTCCTTTCACTCTCTGAAGCATTCTGCTGTTTGCCATTAGATTTTTCATTTCCAAATAACTCTGCAACTAAACAGGTGTAAAAAGTCAAACTCTGCCAAGCTTGGCTGCCCAGGAAGCTGTTGAAACCATGAGGTTCCCATGCAGAACATGGTCTTTGTGACAGCATGAGCTCACTCTGAATAGCTGTTTGTTCAGCGATGTGCATGTTAATGAACGCATTGTTCATTGTTATCATAGAATGTTATTCAGGGTTTCACACAAACATTAATAAAGGTATTTTCTACATCTTTTTCACTGCAAACTTAAAAGACTTTTATATTTGCATCATTCTGCTCACTGCTTCTTAACAGCTCTTAGGAAAGTGGTCCTAAGCCAATTCTCTAGCCATTCCTATGTCTCATTTTCATTTTCTGTTTTCAGTATATTAATCAATTCCTGTTTCCATTGTACCTCAAATACAAAACTCAGTTCTGTTTATGCCAAGGCTCCTGTCAAATTCCAGCCCCATTCTGCAGTCTAGTCTGCCTTCAGATCCATCCTATTTTTCAGCAGTTCTCTTAGAAACAAAAATTATCTTCCTTCCCCTTAACTTTATCATTCTTAGTTTTCTTTAAAAGGCTGAGAAACATCATGATAGATATTTCTGATGAACTTTAACAGTCTTTTTTCCAAAACCCTTAAGCTTAAGAGATTTCTGTTTATCCATAAATTTTACAGGTACACACAAAATCAGCATAGCTTCCTAAAGACCAATATGTTCTTGATAAACACTCCATGTCTCATGAAATTTTGTAGTCCTAAAATTAGACATGGCAGTGTAGTTTCTTAACTCTGCTACTGCAAGAAAAGGAGCCCCCCTCTAAATCACCAGAATAATAGTATTTTAACCTTTGCCTTAGATTTGAGCAAGATATACATACACTGTATGGTTAAACAAAAGAATTTCAGAGGCAGTTCTCCCAGAACAGTGATTGGATTTGAAACAGTTGTTGCTTTACTGAATATTGAGGACTAGAGCTAGTTGCAATAGTTTCCTCGTGTTCCTCACAGTACAAGAGTGTAAATTTTAGGCTCACTGAAATATCACAGTTTTTGAAAATGCTAAAATATGTGCAATATTGCTTTTCACATTTAGGTATACTGATGCACATGAGTTTATGTGGGGTTCCATTGCGCTGATTTGTTTTAATTTTCTATAGAAACATTTGTTTCTTGTCTTTTGAGAACATCTGTATGAGACCATTTCTGTAGGTTCATAAAACTGAATTTTAAAAAATAAGTATATGGAGATGTTTAAAATAAACATAAAAAGTCTCAAGATATAAAATATATGAGGAAGGAGTAGGTCCTGTTAACTATTCTGTAGGTGTAATTTGGGGTCCACAAAGGCACCCACTGCTTAGGTCATGCATCTGCCTAAGCAACTTTAAAACTAAGACTTCTCTGAACAACTTCCTGAAACCACTCAGCTGTGTCAGGGCTCTTTTGAGATGTTTCATGGAATTATTTTCCTTTCAGCAGGGGACTGTATCATTCCCACACACATACGTATGCTGGTTTACTTAGAAAAGAGCTTAAAACCACTGTTTCATAATGGGACATACTGAACAAACAGAAAATGAAGAAGCAATCATCTGCTCACCTCTGTTTTGTTGCTAGGATTTCAGATGGGTTCTGCTTCACAAACAAGTTAAATAATAGGACTTTTACTTGATTAAAATCTTTACTATCTCAACACCAGAAATGACCCATTTTTCACTTAAAAAAAAGTTCTTCCTGGTTTTAAAACGTATGCATTTTAGTTGTCTACTAATCCTACATAAAGCTTGGTGTTGTGGAGTGAGACTATGTCCTTTCAGGAACAGTGCAACCCAGCAAGTTTGCTGTACTGTGAAGAGAAAAAGAATTCCCTTTGGGGGAAAATGATGCACTAGTAGAGACCACTTCTTCCCTTCCCAAAACTGTAAATATCTCATGGACTGTTCAGAGGACTAGCCAGGAAATATATGAGGAGCTAGTCTCCAGCAGAGATTATCACTCAAGAGAGGCAATTCTGTATTGGAACAGAAAATACAATGCATTGCTGTTGTTAATAACAGCTATGGAGAACAGCGTTTAGGAAAGAAAACACTGGAAAATAACATTTACAAATATACAACATAACTTCTAGTACGACACATCAAAGATACCCTCACTTCACAGTGGTTAACGTGAGCCCAGTGATCTTTTCAGCTGTGGTGCTTTAACACCAGCCAGAAATCAAAGTCCAAATAAACCACTTCCCTTCCCCTGTCCCTTCCAGCAAGAATGGAAAAAAAAGACGGGTTGAGATGACAATTTACGGAAAGCAAACTGCAATGGAATAAGAAATGCGCGGGGACGACAATAACATTAATAACAAAAGTATACAAAAAGTGGAGGTGCTTTACCTACAAAAGCTGTTGGCCACCTTGATTTAGTTCCGCATGGCCACCGGGACAAACACAAGATGGCGGATGCTGCCCTGAGGTTGCAGCACATGGCCACTGGGAGAAAGGCAAGATGATGGTGCTCCCGTGGCTAGTGCTGCCTGTTCTCCAGTCAATGGACAATGACAATGGAAAACAATGATGGACAAACTCCCAAAAGCTAAATCATCCGTGTCACGATGACTGCCTTTCTCCAGACGGCTGTGCATGGCTGTGGCCTGCAGTATTCGGCTCACCTCTTCTCCTTGCACCTCGGTCTGCCGCTTCTCTGTTCCCCTGTGGCTGCCCCCTCTCTGCCAGCGCTGCGAGGCACGCACTCCGCTGGGCTTGGGCGTGCTGCTGCCGCTTTTCTCAGAGTGGGGCGTGCACTCTGATGGGCTCAGGCCCTTTACCCCTTTTTTCTCGTCTTGGGGCTGCATTCGAGACCCAACAGTGTTTGCCACTTTCAGAGCTACGTTCTCTGGGGACCAGGAAGGCATGGGCAGCGGAGAGAGAGGGGAGGGTACACAGGGGCTGGTCCCAGCAACCTCCGTGGAAGAGAGAGAAAGAAACGGATGGAATTCTGGGGGTGCACCCACCTTATCTTCCCACCAGAACCACAGCCCCAGTGATGCCTGGAGATATAGAATAGCAATCTGAACATGGGCACATGGCACTCAGCTTCAACCCCTTTTTACAACCAGGATATCAGCCTGTACATCAGAGGCTGGTTTCCTCTTAGGGCCACCATTGGCAATAGGAATACTATTACAATCTCAGGATGAGAATTCATGTGAAATGCAGAGTGTTAAAGTTACGCACAGACATTGGAGCAAATGGGATGCGAATCAGGATGGTTGCACGTGACAACTGTAAATAAAGAACAGACATTCTCCATTTCTTTATGGAATCGCAGCAATCACTCTGGTTGGACGGGACTATGGAGGTCAACTAGTCCAATCTGCTCCAGGGTCTGCACTGAATTCAGAGCAAGTCAACTAGACATAAAATTGTCATTAAACCCTACAAAACACTGAACAGTAATAGTTTGACACAATACCTTGAGGTAAGCAAGGAAACAAAACTTTTTAAGTCACAGAAAAGATTACATAAATTCTTCTTAAATTACCCTTGATGTGCCCAGATAGTTAAAAGGTTTATGTATTCCAGGCAGTTTAAGTGCTGAACAGAAGAGTAAAAAAAGAGTTGTTCTGTTGTTTCAAAACAAAACCTTTTCAGCACTCACAGTAAGTTTCTCGTATGAATCTTTTATCTCTTCGATCCTAGTCTGCAGGTTTAATTTCTCTCTCTGTGATTGGTTAACCTGTCCACCTCAGCCCTTACATGACCCTGTAGTAATAGTAGCAAAGTACCGCAACTACAGATGAATTTATTCTCATAATTTCATTGAGGGATACTGAAATATTATTATCCATATTTACTGACAGAGATCAAGACAAGGACAGATTAACGGATTTGTCCGAGGTCATTCAAGAACTAGGAACTAAGTTATATCTCTTCAATTCCAGTCTAATGCTTACACCCTCGAGCTACTACTCTTTCTAAAACAAATCTGTTGTCTTTTTTTCTATATCTTTTTCTCAACGGCATGCTTATCTTTCTTTCAGTCTTAAGAGTATAATATGCCCTTTTCCTAGCTTCATTGCTTCTTTCCTTACCCTTTGGAATAAGGTCATCCTTTCTTGTCTTTTTCAATGTTTCAGCTACCAAGAACCCACTCTCCTTTTCTCTATTTCTCTAACATAATTTTCCTTGCATGTAAGGTTACATTCTGTCCCCACGTCCCAGGCACAACACTCTGAATCACCTTCTAGTTAAATATGCCTGGGATATGGTCTCAAAGGCTATATCATATATTATCATGTCATTACACTGATTTGTAATTCAGTAGTATGTAATCAACTTCCAAAGTGGTCCACACTGTGGTCAAGTCTGAAAAGCCACCACTGCTTCAGGCCTGTAAACTTGGCCCAGATTTTAAATGGGCTTACACTTGAAGTCTGCCCTTGTAAACCCTATGAATACAACTGGCTCAAACCACTTGGCTGTGTGAACTCAAACACACCTGTCAGGAGGTGAACAGATACAGGCAGGAGAGCCCATATTTTTAGCAGCTTGGTTCACCAGATGCCTGGTTTTCTACCTGCTCAGGTGGACTTCAAGCAGATAGATATTTATTTTCAGATCACTGTGTCAAATACTTTTAGAATAACTCCACCCATGTTAAAGGACTACCACTCCTACTAGAGTGTCACACACTCTTACACCTCTTGTCAACCTTCAGCAACATTAGTCAGAAAGAAATACCATGTCCTAAAGATCTGACAAAACAAAACCTACTGATGGGCTCCAAACAGTTTTTTTTTAATATTTGTGCTGGAATAATTTGTGTGGAAAATGGCATATTAAAACCAGCTTATTTTCATAGCCCTGCCCCCCTGAAGATTAACCAACCTAAGCAAAAGAAAAGCTGTATCAATGAAAGAGAAGAATGTACCCTGGGAAAACACAAGTATCAGGTAACACCCATTTCAGATTATTTACTACATCGCACATGGGCACTGTTCTGTTTGTCCACTGTATAAAAAAGTTCAGCCATTGGATGAACACAACACTACTGAGAGAAGAAATGAGTTCTGGTAAAAGCAAACGAGAAAACAATGCAAATGTGATGATAGGCAAAATACTTCATGGAACAAAAAAAAAATCTCCTTTCACTGAAGCCTTTGATGTTAACTAAAATATTTTAGAGTCTTCTGGACCCCTGCTGCATCACTACAAACCTAACCAAAATAACAATTGTCAAAATAACTTATATCCTATACACTGATTCAATACCTTAGGTCTTCCACTTCTAGCACTATAACAAATTGTTCTTAAGAAACATCTGTCCAACCATGCCTACTCTATCAGCAGTCTAAACCATCATTTTATACTTCCCTAAGAAAGCCACAACTCCTGTGTTCCTTCTAGCCAGTGAGTATCCTCAGTCTTACTCAATTCATCTTTTGCTAAAGTCAGAAGACCTGTGGGTTTTTAGCTCTTGGTCAGTGACAATTTGTCATAAACCAGTGTAGTTTTTACAACTGGATCTGCTCAGATTTTCAAGTAAGTGAAGAACATGAAGACTACTGATGATTCAGATGAAATTCAGAGCCTACAGAAAATGTTTCTTCCCTTGGACAACTGGAATTATTTCTTTCCCTGGCTTTTTACTATACATGTAAAATACATTCTCAAGTAGGCCAGTACACATGCAGTGAGCTCAGTATTTTCTAATGGGATTAGAGTATAAGTAACTGCTAGTACATTTGCAGGAAAAGGGTTCAAATGAAGATTTTCAGGAGAAGGCCGTTTAAGTATTTCTTGTGTATCATATCGCTATAATGCCTCGTTTACATTTTGTTTTACTTGATCACAACTCTTCATCTGAATTTCAAAATAAAAACTTAGAATTTTCTGTTGCACTTTCAAAAAAAATGCTAGGATGCTACTCCTACTCCCCACTCCACCGACTAGTCTGAGAGTGTACTCTCTGCTACATCCAAGCTTTAAAATATCAATAAAACTGGACAAGGACTGATTCTGTAGTCATGCAACTCGTCTTTCGAGTCTCTCTTTAGTTCCTGAAACTCTTACTACACATAATCAAATGAAATCAATGGGATTTGATTTTCAAGTGATACAGATATTGCTTACTGTGAGGCATTCTACTTAAAGCAGAATGAAGTACAGCTAGAATGGTACAAGTACTCGAATTATTGTTCTTTTATACATAATAAGGGCATCAATCTAGGTTTGTTAAAACAGAAGGAATTATTTAGACTTTTATAATTAATTTATTTTTATAGTTAGAGTCCAGTGCACATATAAAGATATAAATTTGCAATGGCTGAAAATCAATATAAGTCTTCACACTGGGAAAGCACAAACCAACACAGTGGAAGACTTGGAGGCTAATAAAATAGCAGAGGAAGCAGGAAAAAGCAAGCACACTTGTGAAAAGATGGAAATCTATAGTCTTTAAAAATCTTACAGAGACACCTAGTTTGAAACATGCAAATATCCTGGTGCCTGTAATGGGCTTACTCGCATGCTTAATCAGGTGTGCTCATTCTGGAACACCTGGATACAAAAATAAAAGGGATGCATCATGAAACTTTATTTCTTATTTGGAATTTAATTTGACTAAAAACTTCTTTGAAGCCCCCTTCAAAGAGCTGAGTAGCAGATTCAGCTCTCATTTCAGTATAACTCGGTATAACAAATTCCATTAGAAGATGCTTTCAATATGGAAGAAAAAAAATAATAATAGAAGATTTCTGGTCTACAGAATAAAAAAAGAAACCTGCTTATAGCAGCTTTCTAGGCTAAACTGCTTTTTGAAAATCTATCTCAATACTACAAATCTACAATACGGTATACAGCATGGGCGACAAGTAACAAAGCACCTCCAAAGAGATAAAATAGAATGGCTTGAACCTCTACGACCATTATCATGATTTTTTGAGGTTTCTGGGCAGAGATGCTGTGTGAATTTGAATAAGAATACTACTTTATTGGCTAACTACTCAGGACTAGTAGTTCGTATGCTTCCCATTAATGTTTAATTTTTATAGAATTCTTATATCTTTTTTAAAATTTTTGTTAATATTAATGATAATAGTGGTAGTAGTAGTAGCAATAATAGTGATGATGATGATGATGATGATGATGATAATAACAATAATAATAATAATAATAATAATAATGTTTCCTCAGAATAACTAGTGTCCTGTGTGCCAATGACAATATTCTTCATAACACAGTTAGGAAGCCCATAAAGANAAGCCCATAAAGATGTTTATTACAACCTACCTTAAGATATCCTGACATCCTGAACACTCATGCAGCTATCATGATTGTTATTGTTTTTAGAACGTTATGAACACCTAATTTGGACTTTTGCAGTATCCGTTACCTTGACACAAAAGCTGATAGTAATTAACAAATAGTAAAGAAAAGCCAGAAGCAGATAAGATATATATGTAATATGTGGACTTCTGCACACATCAGTGAAATCTGCATGATGGCTTTATAAAAGTCAGATACAGTCTAAGGCTTCAGTCCTAGGTTTGCAAAGAACCAAACCCCACTTAAATAACTGGGTTGTTAAAGCTGCTTAAACATTTTGCTATCTCTGCTCCTTAGATACTGTTTCTTAGATGTTGCTTCTTAAATTTTAGAGCACAAATAACATCAGTAGGTAGAGACTGCAGGAAAGCCCAATGAAACCAAAGGAGCTCTTCTTGCCAACTACAGTGAAAGGTCGTAAGACAATCCAAAGCAGGGTCTTCTCTCCTTATGCCTGCACTGAAGTTCCTCCGTTTCCTTTGCCATTGCTTGATTGTTTTTTGGTTTTTTTTTTTTACAAGAACCTCGATCATACAGAATATTCAACAGAACTTTTTCCATTAAATTTGGTATTACTACTAAATTTGCTAAAATTCCACTTCATGATGGACAGACACCCATTGAATTACCAGAATTTTCTGTCTTACATCGCTGTGGCTTCCTTTCAAGGCAAGTCACACACTTATAGACCTTGTTTAACTGCAATTCATAATGTGAGTATGAAAACACTCAAGAGCATGTGGCTGTGGTCATAAAAATCTCACAATGTTTTAAAAGAAATCTGAAAATACCTTCTTTGGGATTTTAGTTTTTTTAGCTTAACAGCAGATGTTGGGTATTTTCAGTTGCTAAGATAGATTCTTGATCCTGCAGCTTCACACATGGTTATCACTTTCTCCTGAACTATAGCTTTCAGTGGTAGGTCTAAAAGGTTGGAGGTTTATCCCTTTACACTGAATGCAGGATCAGACAGCAAGACATCTCACCACCTTACAGTCTAAAAAACCTGCACATGCTCCCATGACTTTTCACATTGTCTTTCAATACTTTTATTGTAGAATATAAAATTATATTAACAAAATTCTATGGCAAACCAGGGGAGGTTAATTTACCCATTAACAGGCATGTTAAGAGCAATGGTAATTTAAAACTCTGTAATTATGATGCCTGCTAGACTCTTGATTGAATTCTGGTCTATCTGTCTCACCAAAATTCCTTTTTGGTTGAGTTATTGCACAAGGAATACTTAGGGAAAGTCACCTGCAAAGTTCAGAAGGCAATAAACAAAAAAAAGTACATCATACAAGTATCCTGTTTAGAAGAAAGGAAAGACATTTCCTTATTTTTGGAGACGCCTATAAAGGATAAACCACTGCCATTCTCACAAAGGAATTAATAGGTACCCTTATACAATAGTAGTCCTTTCCAGCAGCTCTTCTATTTCTAAGGTTTAGCTTTGGCCAATCTATGTTTTAGGCTGATACCTTATTTCTCTGGCAGGAGGTATCTTTTTTCTTTCTTATAACAGGTAGTTGCCAGTGGTCATTATTGGACATGGTTATTCTGAAAATATAGACTTATCGTAACCAGTGAGGTGGTGGTTTCCTCGGTTTGCAAATTATGCATATTCAGTCATTAGTATCTAGCTGCTGAGGTCAAAATAAAAGGTTTAAAATGTGTTGTATTTTTTTATCCTGTGTTCAATTGGCTACTGTATCTGAGAACTTCAAAACTCTTTTAAAGTGTGAAGTATGCTATGGGCTGCTTACACTGAAATGTTAAGTTCCTGATATAACAGGAAAAATCAAAATATTGTAATACTTCTAGTATTTCCCCAAAATATTCATATATCTCCCATGGAAATATTTTTAGCATTTTTGAGCCCCGTTGTAATAATATCTGGGTTTCCTATTTTTTCTTAAGTTACTGGTCATTCTGTGCGCTCTTAATTTCCACCACTGAGAGGTCAGAACCGTTTACAGCTAGAACTTAGTGATTGAGATGGTTTTATGTATCTCTGTGCACATATTTCTGCCCCTGCCAATTCAAGGAAATAAATTACTATTCATTTCATTTGCTGAGAGACATATGAAAATAATGGTGGAAGTCTGATAGTGCAGTACATGATGGTGTAAGTTTTGGTATATGTATGTATGTCAAAAGATACTATTGACAGAGATTTGGATAGATGCCTTGTATGTAAATGAAAAAGCAGGCCATCATAAGCAAGATCTAATAAAACTCATATATCACATCAATTTTTCATGCATTCTTTATATGATATATTTAACAGGAATACTATTTTGAAAACTATACATTTCTGAGGGAGTTTGAAAACATTTTATAGGAACTGTATTGTATAATCTTCAAATTATAAAATCTCAGCACAAGTTCAACACACAAACCTCTGAGAAAGTGAAAAAAGAACAGAAAAACACTTAAACTTATCTGAAAGTTACCAAAGTAATTTTTAACTTGTAAAAACCAAATATCTTTCAAGTCCAATGTTTTAGACTTTCCAGAGCTGTCCTGCATTCTTGTAGAAAGCTGTTTCTTTCTCAGTTTTAACATGATGTCTAGCTTTGAAATACAATGCTTTTATTCTGCCAAATAGCATGCATTTTTGGCCCTCACCTAAGAAATTTCTGGCCTTCACCCAAATAGTTGATGGGAAGAATGAATTAATTTTCTGTTAGACAGACCTTAGAATGTCTGAAAAATAGAATAAATTCTGGATGTCTTTTAGTGAGCAGTATATAAAGGTAGGTCATGGGTTCCTTGTAATGGCAATTAAGAATTTCATCCCCAACACTAAATACACTAGCAATGATGAAGTTTGATATATTGCGTCATGGTGTGCTGAAGGTACTACTTGAGTGTTCTCAAGAGAAAACTTGATCAGTTAATCTTGAGATCTTTGCAAAACTATTCCAGGTTTTGATGTTATATTTGATGAATTGCCAACATTTGATGGTTTATGACGATTTAGGGCTGCTAATATTTAAACTGCATCTTCTTATTTCTGTATGTCTAAGATGTTTATTTGGTGGGGTTGGATTTTACAATATAGAATCTGCTAATTTATAAGCATCATAATTTATTATATATATAATAATATGCAAATGTATATATATGTTGCCATTTGTTAGCCAAGGTCTGTTTCTATACCCAACACAAAATCACTGTATTTTCCCTACTCTTATTTTTACCCCAGAAAAAATAAATTAAATATTTTCACCTATCCTTTAACAACCAGTCAGTTGTTCTCCACACCATTCAAGTGTGTCCAGCCAGTCATAAGAGTAAATAGAACAAACATTTGAAAATCTCATACAGAAACTACAATCAATATCCAAACATGCTGCTACTCTTGCCTCTGGACCTAGGAAATTTCTGTATCTATTTCGGTGTTCGTGAGGAGAAGAACATAGCCAGAGAGTTCAGTCTGTGAAGGGATAAGGAGGGATGTCTTTGCTTCTGTTGTATTTTGGACCTCACTTGAATAACTTATCACAGTGTTATGTGGCTTTTGCAGTGCTGTGTTGTATTGATTCCACTCTCTGTAATCCTACATGACTGCAGGATGGCTCCTGCACAAGACAGCTGAAGCACAGTGGGACCTCTGCAATCACCGAGGACCAAGAGTCTACAGTAGTTCCCAGAACCAGAGTTACAATTACTACAACCAATTACAAAACCATAAAAACAACTAATTAATTAAAATATCGATTCGCCGTTAATGAGAGTGATAAGAGTTGAAATTCATTATGGTCATATCACTTTACATTAAACATTTTTAGCACGTAATTTCTTGAAACAGATTTAGTTCTGATGAAAAATAGACACCCAATATTTCATGTTGATCTGGTGTCTAAAAACATTCCAATCGTGCTTAAGAAATGTGTCATCTTTCTATTCCTTTGTACCTTTTTATTCCACTCAATGACACAATAATTGAAGTCATTGGTGATTGATGCGCCATTCTTATTACAGTTATTTCTTGGTTGTGAAATTCTTCCTGATCTGCCTTCTCGATCTTCCCTAGAGGTGTGCATGACTTCTCTCTTTCCTTAATTCAAAAACTCCTAACATATGGTTTCCACCAAAGCTTAAAAACTGTCTGCTGTTGTAACTGTACTGATCATGACAAAGAGGGAGCAGAATGCCAGACTACTTGCCAGACTACACGTCATTTTATTCAAACATTCACAAGCAACTTTTCAAGAGTTAAAATAAATTTGTCATGGTAATTTTTAAAAGTATAATTTATTTCTCTGCTCTCTCTTTCTCTTTCTTTCCCAGTTAAAAAATGCTGAACCAAAGCTTAATGGCATCCAGTCTCCTGGGACCTAAGAGTGACTGGTGAGCACGACGTGTATGATAGAAACAGTAAAGGGTTTGCCTTCCTCTCTGAAGGGTATCACTTCCTTATTTTAATAACAGGAAATTAAATAAAAAAAGTTGGCCTCCCAGCAGTGAGGATCAGAGTGGTAAGAAAGAGCTCAGATGATACTGATGATTAGTGTATTTTCCAGTAGTGTCAAGAGGACAGATAATCTATTTGCTTCTTAATAAACTTATCTGTTCCATTTTGGTTTTTTACCAGGCTTGGCCCAATAAGTGATGGATCTCTTATGAAGCATCTAGAAAGGTTTTATACCCATTTTCAAGGATTGGAGGAGATACAAGAAAGTTTGGGGGAAAAAAACCCAAAACAAAACAACAAAAACAAAACAAAAAAACCCAAACCAAACAAAACAAAAAAACCCTAGTAATCTTAGATGACCAAAAATGCAGTTAAAGTAATTGTGATATTTTGAGGATTAGTTAAGTATAAATCTGTTACACATGTGAAGAACCGCATAAGATATTTGACAATGTCTATTTCTGTGTTATCCTTACATAAACTTTATTAAACAGCTTTCCTGAAGAGCTACAGTTAGCTTTTTAACAGAATATACTTTCTAAGTTTAGTTTTTACATTCTTTCTTAATCTTCCTATATTATAAATTACCAACTCACCTTCCCTTGTAAAATTTTTCAGGTTTCTCCCAAGCCAAAACAGGAATTCATAAAACCAAGAACGGCACAGTCATAATCTCCTGTTTGGTTTACCATTTGCCAGAAAGAATACTGCACTGTCAACATGGCTTTTAGCAAGAAAAATACTTTAGTGCTAGTAGCTGCCATGTAGACAATCTCTTCTGCACAGGGGAAACTAACATTCCTTCTTTACTAATTTGTTAAAGCTCATTGACAGCATATTACTTAAATGGACCAGCAACATGCCTTGATGTGCTGCTCCTCTAAACTGTCCCTGTTTCGAAGCTGGGGATAGTAGAACTACTACCTTATCAACGATACTTTCAGTGGAATCCTGTCCTCTTATTATGCCTTCTCAGGGTGTGACTTGAAGAGATGTGACTCAGCTGCAGGAGGCTACATGTGGTGACACAGGCTTGAAACGTGTCTCCAGTATGTATAACTAACACTGGTACTGAACTGTTAAAAGTGATTTCTACTAGGACCTTTAGTTCACAAAATCCAACTCATTCAAAATTTCTTTATAAATTATAATCCTGAGAACTGACAACTTCCATGGGTAAAAACACTGCAGATTTCTAGTTTAACAGTCTGAACCTTTTCTGGAATATTGTAATGGGATAGAGATCCCAAGGAAATATACATTCCCCATGCATATTCAGGCTACCTCCTCTACCTCCCAGCTTCAACCAACTTCGTAGTGTTATTTTTGCCTTCACATTTGAAAACCCAAAGCACTTAGACAAATTCCAGTTGCTCTGTGCTCTTGTGTACACTCCTGACACATTTCTGCTTCAGAAAGTTTGAGGCTTGGTGATTGTCATTTCTCATACAGGAAACAGATTGGAAACTGGGGGAGGGATTCCTGCTTCTTGTGCTCATCTTTTCCTACTTTGAATGACTTACACACAACTCTGTACCAGTTAGCATTATCACACCCACAGTAACTTAGAATATATACTTTACTTCAAACATTTTTTTGCAGTTGCAAGGAAACACTTTTCTTGTTTAATGATATAGAGTGTTGCAGTTCACTCCTTTGCAGAAAGAACTCCACATTTTTTCTTTGTTTCTGAATGCTTTGATTTAAAAACAGGCCTCTTTGCAAAACATTCATGTTTGCATTGAAATGCTCCTCCCATATTTTAAGAGTGATATAATTGGTTTTCCTGTATCCTTTCTGAGAGAAGGCAAGTGATTTATAAATATTTTCCACTTCACTACACATTGCATAAATCACGGGACTGACCCGCACTTCAGAGCTTTGTCTGCTCAGCCTTGCCATGGTTTGGGATCTGGCAAAGGGCTCCTTTCCCTCAGGTCACTTTTTGGGTTTATCAATACGGAAAGCCTTGAGCTGGGTTAACTCTGACATTTCTCTCCAACTTTTGCTGTTTTAAAAGAAGTCAACTCCCAGTGCTGTGGTATGACAGTAGTAAAGACTAACCAAAAAGGGCCTCTTTATAACCTTGAGGCAAGCATTTTATTGGAAGAATCAAACCAGCATTATCCTTTAAGGTATTCCTTCCTATTTGCACTAACGCACAATCCTTCTTGTGCAGCCTCTTGCTACACATTTAAAGTAGTGCTTACTTCTCTTGGTTGCGAGTGAAGGTAATGAGTCTAGAGCAATCACACACTCTCTTTCTCCTATGGGAGAAATGAAACAGGGAGACCTAAATTTGGGAACATCGTGGGCACTTGTGCAACAATTTTCTTATTGATTCATTTCACATGCGTATATTGAGAAGAGAAAATTGTTATTTCTCCTTTTGGCTGATGAGTTTATGAGGAACAGGCAAGACTACTGTACACAGCTGCCAAATTTTTAGGTCTAAAAAATCATCTTCTACTGCCACTAGGTATTACAGGAAGGAAAGTCCAGCAGGCTGCACACAGCTCTCTCACTGTTTTCATGTCTACATCAACGGCACATTCACTTCCAAGCTCTTATTCTGTATTCAGAAACATGGTGAAAGACCTTGGTGAAAGACCACTCCATTAAATTTTTGGGTTAACAGCTCCTGAATTTAGCTATCACTTTCCAAAGCAGTATGTTCCCTGCCTAATGGTATCTAAAGATCTGTTTGTGCTTGCAACTTAAGCAAGCTTGAAATGCTTTTGCCTTTTCCCTCCAGATATAATTTGTAAACTTCTCCTTCAAAGTATTGCACTGCTTTAAGTCCTTTGTCTGATTTTTAATTAGTCCTGTCCATCTGCCATGAGAAGTCTTTGTCTCAGATTATCTGTTCTATTTTGCTAAAGAATGATGAATTTTTACATATGAAACTGAAGTGAATTTAGTTTCCATTCTGTTGCTTTTCTCTTGCTGCCATGACTGTTTAGTCTCATTCACACCCATGCATGCACTACCCAGGTATGATGATTTCTTGCATCTGCTTTTACCCTTCTTTTTTTGGGGGGCATCTAATTGTTAATACTTTCTTTCCCAAAGACCATATTCTCACTTTATTTTCCCAGCCTTTCTACAACAAGACCTAGGTTTCATTTATAGATCTCAGATTAATTTATCATCCTTTCTCTTTAGCTTCTGCACCAAAACCCTGAAATTCCTGATAATTAAACATCCATCTCACATAACCCTCCCTTTAAGGTTTGCCTGGTTTACAAACACGTCATCACCTGACAAAGACCACCTAACCTTGGTAATTCATATACAGTGTTCTGTGTTTTGAAAAAAATCCACTTGTATGAGGAGAGAGAAATCCACCCAGTGCTTCCAAAGACGTTCCTTCCCCAGCACATGAAACATCTTATGAGCAATTGCTTCAGGCAAGTAGAGATCAACACAAAAGAATATGCTACAAACCTTCTTGAACAAGCTAAGTCCATATAGGCTTCTGTAATGCCTGTTTGGCCCAATTAATATTTTAGTTCATGAGAGGCCTCATTCATTTTAAGAGGGGTACTTGTGCATTTGAATACACTGTAATAGCAGTAAATGGATATATCTTGCTGTGAACTTGGTAGCATTCAATTTCTGTACAAGATTTGCCAAAGGCAAAGTTGAAAAGCAAGTTATTTTCAACAGACTTAACGTTATCTGATAAGAGCTTGAATAGTTACCAAAAAACTTGTAAAGGTCTGCAAATCACAATCTCCTAAGGAGAAAGACATCAAGTTTTGAAACCTTACATTTTCTGCCTACATTGTGTGATGTGTCATGCAAATAGCCAGACTGCACTTTCCTGTTCCCATGTGTATAAACTGGAGCAAAACTGTATCTGTCTCAATTTGAGATTTTGCTATGAGCTTCCTCTACTGCTAGCATGCAAAGGATATAAATGTAGCTGATAGCAGAGCTGGGAACCTTCTTTGCTAGATGTTACCATTCAACCAACTTTGGCCAGTTCCATCATATAACATTTCCTTACAGTTACACAAGCAGAGAAGAACCTCATGGCCCTCCTTTATTCCTAGACATCTCCAGTGTCACAACACAGGGAGAATTGCAATACCCCATTTCCTTTTTAGGATACACTGAAAATATCTGCGAGTGAGAGAAGTGAAAAATAAGGATTCAAAACCCTGGGTATTTGACCAATTCAATCCTAATGGAAACCACATCTGCTCTGGAAAACTGTATACAATATATTTATAGCAGACAGTAAAAATATTATTCCAAAATTCTGTTTCCCTGTGTTATTACAAAATGACAATATTGTTTTTAGCCTATTTCCTTTAACCAGATTGACAGAATTACAGGTTGACATTACTGTGAAATTTTATGATGTATTATGTTAACTGTGCCAGTTTGATTAGCCTTGATTGACAGCTAGTACCTGCACAGAAAGTTAAATATCTGAGAAAGGAAAGAGCGGTGAAAAGTATGTTGCCTCCTTCACTGCTAACAAGCAACAAGAAATATATAACAACAGTAGTAGTATTAATGTTATATATAGTATAAAAATTAATCTTAATGATAAATAAATTTATTCATTCAAATTTAAAATACTGATCATTTATATTTGCTCTCACCTAAACCATTTTGTGTTTGGCAAACTTTTTACGTGCACACTGAAAAATATAAAAAGTCTGGAAAAAATTGAGATTTTTCATTCTGTGTACATGTTGCTCCTAGAAATGTACTACTGTGTCTGAGTGACTAAATTTAAAAATCTCAGCACAGGCAGTGGCTGCATCTGAGCTATCATATCATAATAATGCTTCTCTCCTGCAGCATCCTCATCTGCTATCTAAACAGAAGTTGAGGTTCTTTCAGACTATAAAACCAGTTGCTCAGATGTCTAGCGAATTCAGCAGAGAAGCTGTGCATTACCACTCTGGCTTTAGGGTTTGAAAACCCCAAACACTTGCAAATGGGCTCAATTGGAGGTTCTCCACTCACCCTGTAGATGACATTAATTCATATCAAAAGGTCACTGCATGTCATAAGACACAACAACCCATTTCTAAAAACTGCTCTGCACTTTACTAGTACAGAAATAGGGTGTCATGGTTTGACACTGGCCCAACACCAGGCACCCATGAGAGCCACTTGCTCACCCTTCCCTGCCACAGCTGGGCAGAGGGAAAAGGAAAAGAAAATTAACGAATGCTTAATTAGTGAGATAAGGACCAGGAGAAAGACTTCAAGGGTGAAACAGGCTCAGCTTAAACTGCAAAGTGAATTTATTTCTAACAGAATCAGAGGAGGATAATCAGAAGTAAAATAAACCCTTAGAACACCCTTCCATGCCCCAGCCCCTCCCTCCTTCCCACCGATGGCACAGGGAAGCAGGGCATGGGGGTTTGGCCAGTTCATCACTGAGATTTCCTTCTGCTGCTCCAGGAGAGGAGTCTTCCCCTGTGAGGTCTTGGTGTCTCTCCCACGGGAGACAGTTCTCCGTGAGCTTCCCTGGCGTGGGTCCAATCTCAAGAGCAGCAGCCGAACCGCCCCTGCTGCAGCGTGAGCCCCTCCCATGGGCACACAGCCCTCCCAAAACTGCTCGGCCTGGGTCTCTCCCCACGGGGTGCAGCCCTCCAAGGACAGGCTGCTCCAGCCTGGGAGCAGGGCCCTCTCTCTCCACCGGGTCTCCCACTGGATCACAGCCTCCTCCAGGCATCCACCCGCTCCGGCACGGGCACCTCCCCCACGGGCTGTGGGTGGATCTCTGCATTCCCCGTGGGCCCATGGGCTGCAGGGGACAAAGCTGCTTCACCACGGTCTGCACCACGGCCTGCGGAGGAACCTCGGCTCCGGTGCCGGGAGCACCTCCTGCCCCTCCTTCTCCCCTGACCTTGGTGTCGCCGTGTTGCTTTCCCTCACATATTCTCATCTCCTCCTCTGCTCTGACCAGCAGCAAAAAACCCCTGACTTTGTTTTGATTTTCTTCTTAAATATGTCATCACAGAGGTGTTACCAGCCTCTCTCATTGGCCCAGTTCTGGCCAGCAGCACGTCCATCTTCAGAGCCATCGGCCATTGGCTCTGCCGGACACGGTGGGAAGCTTCCAGCAGCTTCTCACAGGAGCCACCTTTGGCCACCTGCTACCCAAAACCAGGCTGTGCCAAACCAGTGCTCTGGGCAATTTAGGTAGGAGTGCAGAGGCAACCTGGATTTTTTAATGTGCAAAAAAATCTTTGAAATAACCTCATAAGTGGTGAATGTGTTTGAGGGTCTTTTCGCTTTAATAGTTGAACGTCTTTGAAATCAAGGGAAGAAGAGTGGGAAGGACCTCCTTTTCACTGAGTTTGGTACTCTGTTTGCCCAAATCATCATTTATCTTTTCAAAAGCATATTGATTGCCTTCTGAAAAGGACATAAGGTTTTACATGTTTTGCTGTAGGTCTTTTAGGTTCTGTATCGTTTAGTGGCTGGATCTTTTCAATTATATTTCCATCTTAAATTTATTTGTGGCCAGCTAATACCAAGCTCTTCCTGAAACTACATGATCCTCCAATCTGAAGTGTTTTTACAGGGTCCCTGGCATTTAAACACCCCAGGGAGAGCAATCATATCATCTCCTAGCCTTCTTTTTGCTAGTTACATTTAATTTCCATCCAAATTTATCAAAAATTCAGCATTTTTCATTTTCTCCATCCCCAGATAAACAAGCCATTCTCCTAATAATCCTCAAAGTCTTTATCAGTATCTTTCACACTTTTAATTCCCTTTTCCTTAGCACAGGAGACTCCATGCCCGGCCCAAGAGTGGCAGCTCCTCCTTGGGAACAGCTGGATATCTCCACATTAGAATGCCATAACCCTCAGTAAAACCTTTTCATGTCTCATTTCCCTCCTGTACTGAGCATAAATCCACACTCTTTAGGCAGAGGGAAACTTGGAGCAACATGCACAATAGTCCTTGGTTGGGGGGACCACTGGTACTAGCCACTGGTACCCAGCATTTCATATAACTTGTCTACATCATTCCCTTTGACAGCTCCACCAGCATCAGTACCATCCAGTCTTCTCCGGAAACATCATTCCAGTCTTAGGATTATATTTGCCTTTATGACATTGCATCACAGTGGTGCCTCTTAGGCTCTTTAAGATCAGTTTCTCTATTTCAGTCATTCCTATCTGGTAGAATTCCTAACTCTAAGAGAATTTAATACTATTAGTCCCCAGGTGCAGCATTTTGCACTTTCTGCCGTGTGATTTCTTTCCATTTCTGCTACTCTAGTTCTCAAAATTATTCAGCCCTGACTGCTTCTTTCTCCTAGTTTTGTCTCACTGGGCAACTTTTTTCAGATCTTGAGAAGTTCCTTAAAATCTTCTCTCCTGTTAGGAAGCTCCCCACTACCATCGCACTGAGCTTACTTTCTCACCCACTCCAGCAATTCTTATGCTGACACCTATAATTTTTGGTTGAATAAATAATTTTTGAAACAGCAGTATAGCAAATTAAGCTCCAGAAATCCAGAACGACTATTAGTAGTTATTATTTCTTTCCCCAGAAGAAAGTCAGTATCTGGTTAGAAAGAAATCAGGTTAATCTTGCGTGATCTGCCTTTTCTATTTTTTTTTCCTTTTTAAATGCAAGTTTAATTTCATAATTCTTCAGCCAGGAGAACAAAGTAAAATGTCACCTAATAGACTCTGGTTTTATATTTCTGTATCTTCTCATAAATGACTACGTAACCTTTCTAACTTCCATTTTTAATTAATTAGGTCCATATAGACAAACCCTTTTGGCCTTTGTAATAACATATTGAGTTCAGGTGTGTTGGAAGGGCAAATCATTTCATGAAATGTTTCAGAATAAATGCCCCTCCATCCATAGGCCTATAGGAATGCTTCAAGGGGAAAAAAATGATGATAAAATAAACACAGAATACAAAGGCTTACTGTCCCACAGAAGTGATTGGTAATTATTTTTAAAAAGTAAGAGTAATGCCTGGGATTGGGAGCAGGAAGTTTTGACTAAAAATGTTTCTTCAAAATATCCTGCTAGAAAACTGATTAATTAATTCATTTATCAGTATTAGTTTTTTTAAAACACCTATCATGTTTTTGTGAGGAAAAGTTGCAATGGGAAATTTTTCAAGAATAAAGTTTGTGTTGCACCATTCTTGTCTTTTAACCTGCATTACTTATGTCATTAGCTCAATAATTTGATGTATTTGTATAGCTACCCTTGAAATAAAAAGGTACACATTTGCTTGGAGTTTCCTTTAAGAAACATTCTATTGTTACATTGTTCTTTTTGCACAATTAGCCAACAAAATTCAGATTTACCTCCATCCCTTAGTTCAGAATGCAATCCATGCATTTCCATCAAAGGAAAGTAATGGCAGAAATAGAAAGGGCTTTCACTGCAAACTTCCTTTTGCGTTTACTTCATTTCTCAATGGATGTGCAAACATTCTTAAGGTGACAATAGCTGATATCTTAGTATTACCCTCTTCAGTTTTCTGTCTTAGTCCTACAATGACAGTCAAAAGGTTGTAAAAAGCTGATCTTAAAAGTCACTGAACAGAAAATTAAGATGGAAGAAAATTATGATTCTAAGGCACATCTAAGTATCCTAATTAGCTTCTGCTGGAGTACCTCACATTCATGCTATAACGGTACATAGGAACATGAATTGATTCCAGAGGGAAGTCTGGTACAGTCAATCAGTCTCTCCACTCATGAGGAGACAACTGTCCCGGTTGAATAAGCCTGTAGACCACTGGGAGCTCATATTCCTCCTGCTATAAAGCCCTTTTGGATGCATGTCCTTATCTCACAATGAAATCTTTAAAAGCTTTCTTCCCTGGCGAGACATACATAGAATATGGATTTCCTTTTGCACTGCAAACTCTGCCTAGAAAAACAGTACAGACAGCTCTAACTTTGGCACTATTGGGATGGAAGATAACAGAGGAAAAGGACAACAGTGATGAGAAAACACAACCAGAAATGCATCCTGCCTCAAAAAACCTCACCAACTTCTATGTGTTTGGAAACGTAGTGTCTATCAACTGTCACTTCAAGGAAGAAGGTAACTAAAAATAACAACAACTGAACACACCTGGAATTAAATTCAGAAAATGGCCAATAAAAATAAAGTTGGCCTATTTTGAAAAAAAAAAAAGTTAAAAAACTGTGATAGCTGCCCTTCCATTGTGTGGAGAACAAAGTGAACATTTCTCTTATTTTCAAAGCATGCACTGCAGCTTATTTATACGAAATCAGCTTGCCTTTCATCCTAGAACCAAATCAAAGTATGTTAGTAGAAAGCCAGAAGAAAATGAAGCAGAGGCAAAAGCAAAGCATCCCGTCATGGCACATCATCCAGGTATTGTGTTTGGCAGGTGTGAGATGCAACTTGGCACAAAGCTCACAAAAGCCTCTAAATGCTCTGCCATTCAACCCCAGCTATCTGGGACCACATGTTTAAGTTCGTGACCTAAAAACAGCCCAGAATGTTCAACAGATAACAGAATCCAGCCCCAGAAGAACCAGACTGTCTGTGGGGAGGAGAACCACTTACTGTGCTGCTCCAGAGAAGGCTACACAACATAATTTTGCACAGAAGCTGGTTAATTCAAATACCAACAAGCCGTTGTTTGGTGCTGGCTGTAGAGGCCCTGTTCATTTGCTGATAGTGTTGGGAAGTATATGGAAATGGAGATCTGAAGAGTCCAAGGGATATGTGTCACATGCAAGACTTTTAGTATCATAAAAAATATTAATTGAAACCTACATGACAGAATGTAGTGGTGTAAACAAAACATTTAAACATCCCATTAAAAGATAACAACGGGAAATAAAGCAAGGGCATTGGTTAGTGAAAGACCAACAATCTGTCCCAGCTATATTTTAAAAAAATATTCCAGATATTTCAATTTTATCGAAGTATTTCCAACCGACCTTACATGTGTGAAACAGCTGTTTAACAGAGAAAGTGCATGACATTCTCCTTTGAATGCTGGCTTAGATATATTACAACGTGTTCATCGTGGCTTTAACAAGTAGTTCAGTGGTTTTATGTAATATCCTTTAAAAAGTTCTAGAAAGGATTTTTCATCAGTGGTTTTATGGGGGATTTTTTGTTTGCTTTTGTTATTTTAATAGGTGCTTGATCTGTGTACTATCAAAGGCACAGGAAGAAAAGATGTTATATCACCATTTTAGCATTTCATTAACTTATCACACCTATTTGGGTTCATTTACCATTAAGCTTTTAATGAAATTTTTGAGTACAACTCAGACTGTTCTAGTTCAAGAATTACTATTCATGTTTCCTCGTTTAAAACTTACAGTTTTATTTTGATTAGGTCTCTACTGGCTTCTCTTAAACTGGCCTGTTTCTAAGCATTCAAAAAATTTTGCATTCAAAATTTTTTATTAAGAAGTAACCAGTTAAAATATGCATGACATTCTCGTTGATAATACTGAATTCCCATCCCTTCTATTGCCAAATTACTATTCCAGTTACTGGTACTTCTCATAATGCAAGAAAATTATAAACTCAGGCTGAATGAAATTGTTATTCTATTGTGACAGGAGAGTGGAGAGGTGTGCTCTATGCATATGTGTACAGCAAAATGTGGAGATTAAAAAGGAAAACATTTGAGAAATGCAGTTTGTATGTTCCCTTTGCTGACATAAATAGTCTCCTAAATATGCTGTAGCTTCTGCTTTCAAAATAGATGCGGTCAATATAGCTATAAAAATAAAGGTATGTTTGTACCAGAATGTAAGGTATATTATCTTAATAATGCTGTTTTTTCCTAAGTGTAGGAACTACAGAAATGAACACACACACAGACACCCCTACACACACATACACACCAGATCAAAACAGCTACAAAGTAGATGTTCAATGCAGTGAGACTGAGAGCACATACTGGCTATTTAGAGTGAAACATTATTGCATAGTTGCATTTCATTCCAAAATAAACATTGGCAGAACTGAAATGGAAAACAAAATAAGAATTTTTTAATATGACATCTTAAGAGTAAGACACTATGAAAAAAGAACTCACAAACAAGTTTCTTTCAAAACAAAATTTAGAAGAGTTTTTAAAAAGTCACTATGTTTTGTCAGTCTCTGGTCCCCATTCATATACAATTGATTACAAGAGAAAACTGTGAGTTCAGTAGCGACTTGATCTGACTAGTTTGGCTGAGAACAAGACAAGCACAGAGCAAAAACTACGTCCACTAACACCCGAATCCAGAATGAAATGAGAGGCATTTCCCACACATTACTCTAGCTTAGGTTCTGAACACAACATTTGGCCTCTAACTGAGTACCAGTCTCATCAGGAATCAGTGCTCAAAGGTTGACAGCAAGGCAGATCATGGGCCCTGCCCAATGAGCGCTTCCAAGTACTTGCTAAGGCATCCTGCTGTTCCTGGTATTATTTTATTCAGGAGGCAGATTCCCATTGAATTAAGCATCTGATGAATTCAACTATCTCTGCTTTTGTATACGGTATTAGTTTGACTTCCAAATAATCTCTCTCCTATTGAAGCAGAGACAACTCTTTCTTTATAATCTATTACTATACTTTGATGGAAGTTGTGTTGGTTTTGGCTGGGGTAGAGTTAACTTTCTTCACAGTGCCTGGTACAGGTCTGTGTTTGGGATTTGGGCTGAACACAGTGTTGTCAGTGTAGAGACGTTTTTGTTATTCCTACGTTTACAGAGAAACAAGGCCTCTTCTGCTTTTCATACTGCCACACTGACATGGATTTGAGGGAGGTGGGGAGGAGACACAGCCAGGAAACTGACCCAAACTTACCAAAGGGATTTTCCACATCATAGGACATCATGCTCAGTATATCTAGGGGGAAGAAGGAGGAAGGGGAGCATTTGGAGAGATGGTGTTTGTCATCTCAAGTCACTGTTATGCTTGATGGGGCCCTGCTCTCCAGGAGATGGGTGAACGCACCTGCCTGCCCATGGGAAGCATTGAATTAAGTCCCTGTTTAGCTTTTATTCTGTGTATGGCTTTTGCTTTCCCTGGTACACTGTCTGTATCTCAACCCATGAGTTTTCAAGCTGGTACCCTTCTTAGACTCTCTCTTGTTCCGCTGGTGGCAGAGTGAGAGAGTGGCTGCATGGAGCTTGGCTGCTGGCTGGGGTTAAACCATGACCATGAAGTTTAGCTCCAGTGTAATCAGCTCCCCTTGCATTAACCCTCATGAAATGCAGCATCTGGAATCTGCTGCTGTGGGATGCCAGCAACGTTTCCGGAAATAATGGAAATAATCAGGGAAACGATATTTGATAGATGTTCACAGATATTCTTTATTTTTTCTCCCAGCCTCTCGGCATGGCGGCCTGGACCCCTGGGACTGACTCCCCTGGGAAAAAACCCAGTATTCCTGGGGCAGGGGAACATGAAAAAGCCAATGGGGACAGGATTTGGGTACATGTGACCAGGGAGCAGCGGGTCTAGAAACCTCGTGTAACCATGCTTTCACTCCCAAGGCCCATCCCCCCAGGGGAAGCAGGGGGGAAACCTCCTCAGGAATCCACCAGACAAACCTGGCTCCCAAACTCCTAGAAGGGCATCACCCTCTGCTGCCCACCCCAGCCCTGGGGAAGTGGAGCTGTGGGAGAGTAGGGGAGAGAGAGAAGTTGCCATTGCTCCAGCAGAAGGACCCTTGTTCTACAGCTGGAAGTGTAGTCTGGTCCCCTCGAGGCCTCAAAGGACAGTCCTCATTGCCCTGAGCACCTCCAGAAGACAGGAGGAGGCCTCTTTTTTAATATCTAATGGGTCTTCTGTCATCTTGTTTTAAAGTGAAATGCACAGGAGTAGCGTTGGTTTTGGTATTGAAAATAGGCTACTCACTCTGCTGGACAATTTAGCCAAACGGTATTGCCAGATTCAAATAAAGAGCTGTAGAATCACAGTAGAAAGTGGACTCCTTTACAGCCAGCACTGCTTAGAATGATTCTAAGACTAATATTAGGCAGAGTGGAACTTTGATTCATTTAGCTAGGAAAGCTAACCATGATTTTTCTGGAAAATAATTTTATGAGTTCCTTAGCATCTGTGTTTCAAGCAAGTTCCAATTAAGAAAGGAATGTCTCTATTTATACCATCTAGGGTTAGGACTGTCTCTTTGAGTATCATTTGGAATACTTCAAAGCAGACCCTTTAGCCAGTTTTACAAACTAATATATCCAAGCTGCCCTTATGGACTGTGATTCAGCTCATGTTCACACTTGCATTATCTTTATTAAAAAAAAAAATTATACCATAAACTGTATAGCAGCATGTCTTAAGCTTCAATGATAGACCTGAAAGCATACAGTATTCATACTCCTGACCTGCTACAGACTAACACACTAGCAGACTAGTTAGAAGACAATTAGTCCAATTTCACATTTCCTAGCAGCCGAAAAATTTCATGTTATTTTAGTCACAGTGGATAGATGCCAAGTTCACTGGAAACAACCCTGCTGATTTACCCAGTCCATTTTAATACTTTAGAAATCCTGTTGAAACATGGCTGTCCTAATTACACAGGGATCAGTGCACAGTGTCCCTCTCACCCAGGATTCTCCCAGAAGGGCTGCAATCACCTGCATTCCCCTTAATTTCACCATGCGATTCCAACTAATTTCATCCTAGTACAGTGCTGTCAGACAACTCCCATGTCTCTGCGGTTTTAATCGATTAGCTCAATGTCTCTATAATGCATCACCAGCTGCCAGGCACAGAACTGGACGCTTTGCAAGCATTTCAGCTAAAAGACAGTTTAATTACTATAGCAGCATCTCAAAGGCATAGCCATAAGGACTTGCAAAGGAATTATTAAAATATTTGGTGTCAACAAACCACTTTATAACTGAGCAAACAATGACAATCAAAAGGTAGAAAATAAGGAGAAAGTCCATTTTAAATAGTCCATTTTAATGGACTCTAATGTATTCAGGCAAATGGACTGCTTTAAGTATTACTGTTTACACAATGCAATTGTGCTTTACGATAATTGTTTTGCTGCAGTACAGACATGTAAAAATTGACACTACTGTCAGTAAATTACAAGAAAGATACCTTCAATTAGAATATAGTTGAAGTAGTAAAATTAGACAATAAATAGACTGCCTTAAATTAATGAATTACTGAACCAGACTGTAAACTTTGGTTCACTCCTTGAACTACTTCCGTGCATTGCTGATCACATGAGTGCAATGAAGGGGTCTTGTGGCTCTCTGTCTGAAGTGAACACATGCATAGGGAAAATCAGACATTTAAACAGCAGCACTTTTAACAGAATCAAAAGTGAGGTTGCAGATCAGTCAATGAGACAAATGACCACAGTAATTTAGGGCTAATCCTTTCCTCCCCTTCTGTGCAAGGCTAAAGGATGGTCAAAAAGGACCTAGGAAAATCTTGTATCTGCTGCACAGGCAGAGGAAGCCAAGGAAGCCAAACTATACAACAGTCCCCAACTGTCAGATCCAGCAGCTTTCTCACAAAACACACAGGCTTCACAAAGACTCAAAGTTTGACTGCAAACCACCACAGTATAATTGTATTTAAAGCCTTTTCCAGCTGACATAAATGGTCACTCATTTGCTCAAAGCTCTGCTTCAACATAAGGCTTACAGTAACCTCAGTCTGGCTGTATCCTAAAACTGCCTATTGATGGGCTGGCAGGTGCTGGGAAAAAGTTCAAGGTCACATACTCCACTCTAGTGGGAGATGTCTATATTTGATCTTGGTGACCTCTTCTTGCAGTCTGAAAGGATGGCATTGACAGAAGCTGCATAAAGACTTGCCCATTCTTCTTTACTACAAGGAAGGTCACTATGATTTATCACCTTTGTGATGGGAAGAAAAGAAAGGGATGGAGGAAAGAAAACTTACTGCATTTAAAGTTCTCAGAACCTCAGGGCAACACTGCAGGTAAATGGGAAATAATAACATTACAAAGCATTCTGGCCTCGCACAGTGCCAGTGCAGTACACAGAAGCATGTGAGACTAGATGTCATCACATTTCTTAGCTGGCTCATTTGCATAATTTAAAACATGCTGTTTCATTTTATTAACGTTCTTGATGGAACCTCAACCATCTGATTTTTCTTGGTGCTATAAAAAAATCTGAGTCACAAGAACATATAAAACCTGGGGTCTTCCATTTTAAAAGCAGAAAAATCTATTAAACACTTCCACTGCCTAACTTCCATACTCGCTTTGCAGCATACTGCCTCACAGCTCGTTCCTGCAGAACTGCAGAAATCTCTTTTCTGTCACTTAGCCTTCTGCATCCTGTGGCATTCTGTACTTAAGTGAAACGCACAGACACCTCAGTTTTCACATCTCGTTTGCAAATAGGAGTTTGGTAACTTAAGCATTCATTCAGTAATCAGCACAGCACAAGGCACAGTTATAAAGTAAATTGTAAGTTAAAAGATACTTTTCAAATTCATGTGAGTATAATCAGTTTAAATTTAACATATAACCACCTTTAGGAATTTTTTATAAACTGGACAAGACATAAGCCTTCCCTCGAATTTAAAATAAAGTATGTTTCAGACTTTTTTTCACCTTAAAAAAGTTAGCAGTCAATATACAGAGTACAATACTAGCTTCCATCTTTAAGGCATTTAAAAGAATGTCATTGTCATGTCTGGAATCTGTTTACAATATATATTTTAAAAGTAAAACCCAATCAATTATATCTCCTATGAAGTATTGTTTTCTTCATGTAGGTAATAAAGCTAAGGTGCACTGAAAATATTTCAGTCAGAAAGTGATGAGCAACATGCAGGAACCAGTGTAAAATACCTCAAAAGAACCTCATAATGTATTGGGTTTGTGTGGCCAGGTTTTTGCAATGGGGGGGGAACTACAGGAGTAACTTCTGCGAGAAGTCCCTGGAAACTTTCCCTGTGTCTGATGAAGCCAATGCCAAGCAGCTCCAAGGAAGTCCTGCCCCTTGCCAAGGCCAAGCCCTTCAGCCACAGCATTAGCACCTCTGGGATTACAGAGTTAAGAAGGGGAAAGCAGAAGCAAACTGCAGCCAGAGAAGAGGAGTGAGAATATGTGAAAGCAACAGCTCCGCAGACACCAAGGTCAGTGCAGAAGGAGGGGCAGGAGGTGCTCCAGGCACCAGAGCAGAGATTCCCTGCAGCCTGTGGTGCAGACCATGGTGAGACAGGATGTGCCCCTGCAGCCCATGGGGGTTCACAGTGGAACAGATACCCAGCTGCAGCCCCTGGAAGAACTCAGGTCAGAGCAGGTGGATGTGCCCAAAGGAGGCTGTGACCTCATGGAAAGCCCATGCTGGAGCAGGCTCTGGGTAGGACCAGTGGCCCCATGGAGAGAGAAGCCAATGCTGAAGCAGGTTTCCTGGGGACCCATTCTCTCACAGCCAGTTCATGGAGGGCTGAACGACATNATTGGGTTTGTGTGGCCAGGTTTTTGCAATGCGGGGGAACTACAGGAGTAACTTCTGCGAGAAGTCCCTGGAAACTTTCCCTGTGTCTGATGAAGCCAATGCCAAGCAGCTCCAAGGAAGTCCTGCCCCTTGCCAAGGCCAAGCCCTTCAGCCACAGCATTAGCACCTCTGGGATTACAGAGTTAAGAAGGGGAAAGCAGAAGTCCTCCCCTTGAGGAGGAAGGAGTGTCAGAAACAACATATGATAAACTGAATGAAACTGTCCAATCTCCATCTCACTGCACCACCGAGGGTGAGAAGGTAGAGAAATGGGAACTAAAGTCCTGCAAGGAGGAAGGGGGTTGGAAGGTGTTTTTAAAATTGGTTTTATTTCACATTATCCTAATCTGATTTAATTGGTAATTAATTAATTATTTCCCCAAACTGAGCCTGTTTCGTCTGTGACAGTAATTGGTGAGTGATCCGTCCCTGCCCTTATCTTGNCCTGGAAGAACTCAGGTCAGAGCAGGTGGATGTGCCCAAAGGAGGCTGTGACCTCATGGAAAGCCCATGCTGGAGCAGGCTCTGGGTAGGACCAGTGGCCCCATGGAGAGAGAAGCCAATGCTGAAGCAGGTTTCCTGGGGACCCATTCTCTCACAGCCAGTTCATGGAGGGCTGAACGACATGGAAGAGACCCACACTGGGGCAGTTTGTGAAGCACCACAGCAGTGGGAGGGACCCGCCATTGGAGAAGTTCATGGAAGATTGTCTCCCATGGAAGGGCCCTCACAATGGAGCAAGGAAAGAATATGAGGAGTCCTCCCCTTGAGGAGGAAGGAGTGTCAGAAACAACATATGATAAACTGAATGAAACTGTCCCTCCTTNGGCTAGTGCATCAGCACAGGGGCATGGGTTGGTTTGTTCATTCACTTGTTTAAAAGCTTTTATTGAGAAACAAAAGTGATCACATTTATTTCAAACTCAGTGATGCAATAAGAGTCATCAAAGATATTATCTTACCAATAGACCCCTATTAATATACAACTATTACTTAGTCTGTGGTTAGGTGAAGGGTTAATGTGACTCTTGCTACACTGACTTATCTGCTTAAAAAGAGGTATCTAATTTCCTTGTCTATTATGGGAAGCACCAGAGGAGGCTTGGGGTTTGGTGCTTCAGAGTTTTTTTCAGAGTAATGTGATACATAGATAACAGCATATCCTTGTTATTTTTTTTATGTTGTTTTGTAATGAGTTGAGAAATGCTTCTTATTCATAATGTCTACAAACAAATTTAGCCACTTCACCCTGGAGAATTATCCATTGGATTTTCCAGTGTCTGATTAACAAGTGTCTAGAGAATTTTTTTCCCAGGGCTATCAATCTTTTGCTCTACCTTCCCTAATTTTTGACCAAAGCAAATTTAATGACAGCAGTTCTCTTCCCAGGAAGTTCTTATTTTTGGGGAGAACAGCATACTGCAAAATTATTTAAATTATTTTTAGCAATTGAGGTTCTTGATTTTCAAGAATCTAATGGAAGAAAATGCAACCAAACAAAAAAGACACCTAACATGTAAACCTGAGCTGGAATGCCTATTTCTCATGTGAAAACCTGTCCCCAGATGCTGTGACTGCACACATGCCCACTCTGTAAATATGAATTCTAGCTCAGATTCATTTAATACTGATTTGACTTCAGAAGAAGGAAAAAGTATTTAATTCATTATCACCCATCCCTGAATTAGATATATGAATGTGAAAATCTCTGTTACTAATTTTAATTGCAGTATTCCCTCTCCACAGGAGACTGTTAAATTGGTTTGGTGAAATAGTAGTGAATCACATCAAAGTAGTGGGATACATTTTATAATATATCTAAATAACTATCCCATTTTCCCAGCATGTTGCTGTGTATTTTAAGTATTAATATTATGACTCCAGTTTAGAAGAATGTAGCTTTATTCTATTCAAATAAATTTTCTTGGTACTGTATGTTAGCACTGTTAAAAATCAGGCTAAATTCTAAGTGGCTATCAAGTAATAAAGGAGAAACATTTACTGCAGAAGCCAACATGAAAATGTGTTTGCCTAGTCATAAAACACTCATGAAAGGAGCTCACAGATGCATCATTTTGATACAANTGTGACAGTAATTGGTGAGTGATCCGTCCCTGCCCTTATCTTGATCCATGACCCTTTCCTTATGTTTCCTCTCCTCATGTCCAGCTGAGGAGAGGAGTTGGCAGAGTGGCTTTGGTGGTCACCTGGCATCCAGCCAAGATCAAACCATCACACGTGGTAACATTGTGCAAAAAAAAAATTCTGTCTTAAACTCACAGTTGCTTTGACTCCTGTTCTTCATCAGCACATTACTGGTCAGGTCTCTAACAAATGGATAATTTACATTTTTTGGTATTTACATACCATCTGCAAGGGCTAGTGCATCAGCATAGGGGCATGGGTTGGTTTGTTCATTCACTTGTTTAAAAGCTTTTATTGAGAAACAAAAGTGATCACATTTATTTCAAACTCAGTGATGCAATAAGAGTCATCAAAGATATTATCTTACCAATAGACCCCTATTAATATACAACTATTACTTAGTCTGTGGTTAGGTGAAGGGTTAATGTGACTCTTGCTACACTGACTTATCTGCTTAAAAAGAGGTATCTAATTTCCTGGTCTATTATGGGAAGCACCAGAGGAGGCTTGGGGTTTTGTGCTTCAGAGTTTTTTTCAGAGTAATGTGATACATAGATAACAGCATATCCTTGTTATTTTTTTTATGTTGTTTTGTAATGAGTTGAGAAATGCTTCTTATTCATAATGTCTACAAACAAATTTAGCCACTTCACCCTGGAGAATTATCCATTGGATTTTCCAGTGTCTGATTAACAAGTGTCTAGAGAATTTTTTTCCCAGGGCTATCAATCTTTTGCTCTACCTTCCCTAATTTTTGACCAA
>VYZQ01002818.1:73232-152498 GCA_013400655.1 Mystacornis crossleyi | reverse complement strand
GTTGTAAGGCTGTACTGAGGGAGACAGAGTGGCACTCACTTTTGGTGAGTGACACACAGAGATGTGTGTCACTCACCAAAGAGGCAGCTTTGGTGAGTGACACACATCTGAAGCCTGGTTTCAATCAGCACCCTGATTTGTGAAGGCATTCCCATCCGCTGCTAATTTACCTGCAGCACAAGTTGCCAAGGTTATTTAACTATCATTTTCTTGCTACATATTGATTTTATTCTGTTGCCTGAAGGTATAGAAATAATTAGCAAAAGAGTCTTCCCATCGCATTTACCACACAGTTAATTAGAAGTTTTATCATATAGACTAGTCATGTGAGAAAAACAGCGCTGTAGTAACTCAGGTGTTCTCTTCCAGCTGATGTGAAATGGCAGGTCTCCATTGACTCCTGCCGGCCCTTGTTGTTTCACAAAGCAGCAGGATCATAGCTCCAAAAGACATCGGAAATACCAATGGCTTTTGTTTCATAAGCCCTTGGAGGCCCTGCATGTGCTCCAGGGAAGCTCTCACTTTTAAAGCAGATTGTTGGGTAATTAAGGTGACTTATTGCAAATCAGTGCACTGTTCCTCCACAGTTTTCTTTCTGTCGCTGTAGGAGGGGGCTGGCAGGTCTGTGACATTTCTGCCTCCTCGCATTCATGTAGTGTTTAGATGGTCCAGGACAGTCAGAATAACAGTTTGCCTCTGGGCTCAGGGACTCTGGGGCTCACCGTAGTCATACTGAATGCTGACCCCTGCATTACATCTCTGCTGAGGTTTCTCCTGTGGTAGGCTGGCTTTCCACGCATTGACCAGTTTTGCTGTGGTAGAACAGCCTTTATTGCCTTACAGTGATGTCTCTGAGTCACATAGATCAAACATCCTCCTTCTTCTCCTCTCTTTCACGCTGCAGATCCATGCAGAGTCTCCCACAGGAAGGTGAATGACATTGGGTGCTCTGTCTGCCTCAGGAGGTGGCCAGTTGATCACCTCCACCGGCATCTCTAAAACAGTCTCCCTGGCAGAGTCTGGCAGTGTCTGGTTTGTGGCTGATGGAAGGGCAGACACTGTGGGGTGGCACCTTTGCGTGCACTCTTGGGGGTGACAGTCACTGATCAGCTGCCTCGTGTGACTGCTGCCTGTGAACGGTGCTTGCAGGTGCTGCTGGGAGTGGCAGAAAGGAGCTGTGATCATGTGTATGTGTACACAGCAGAGATGAAAAAGAAACTTGCACATGCCAGTAGGTACTTTGGGCATTGATGATGAACCTCTCCCTTGTAACTGAGTGGCCTAAATCGAGCCTAGAGAGAATGATTATTCCTGAAAAGAAGGCTCTTCAGCATGATTTTCTGGCTGCAGTCCAACATCTGATATCTGTTTCTTAAACTGGGATGGGTACATGTGAATCCAGGAGAGGAACCGTGACTGGTGGTTAGATGAAGGTATATCTCAGTCTCACCTCTGAAAAAGTGGCTCCTGTAAAGCTGAGAGGAAGCATATGCTGGCTTGGCTACTGTTCCATCTGTAGAACCTCATGTCTCTGGAAGAGGTGTTGAGCCAGGTAGCTCAACAGAGGTAGTCCTCTGAAGTTGCCCACATTTCAGTGTTCCATATTGTGACATGCAGAGAGCATTTGTGCTTTGGCAGAGAATGCAAGACTGGCCAGGAGCTGCTTTCGAGTCAAGCATCGCTGCTTCCTGCTGAGAAGACAGGGTCTCGGCACTCGGACAATCACCTCAACATATGGGCTGGTTGCGTGTGTCTGGAGAGGTCCCCAGTCAGCAAAGTAAGGGTGGGTGGAGGTGCAGAGCAGGACATCTCCCAGTAATAGCTAGGGAGGGGTCTGAGCAGAGACCAGGGTTTCAGCAGCTCCAGGTTCTGCTCTCAGATCCTCCACTACAAGGTGCTGGCAGCAATGTGCCTTTTAGTTCTGCAGTCACCAGTCCACTTACACTGTAACTTCTTTGGGTCTGGGTGCTGTGCATTTTCCTGCTGTTCCCTGCAGCCTTGATTTAACTTGATGCTCTTCTGGAGGGTAGGAGCTTCTCTGCAGAATCAGGGCCACCCCTGTGCCAGGGGTGCAGGTGGGCAGACCAGCCAAGGGGGGCACAAACCAGTGGTGGGCTCTGGGAATCTGAGTCACCTTCTGGCTACTCTGCTGGCTACCTAGGGCTGGTATCAGCACCTAAGTTAGATACCCAAAACTAACCCAAGATTAATGTCTGATGATTCTCCCCATCCCTTCAGAAACATACCCATTTTTTAACTACACTCACCTTTCTATTTGATATCTGCCTTTTTCAGGTGAAGGCCTTTTAATCTACAGTCAGTGTTGTGAAGTGGCCCATTCTTGGGTAACTGCCACTGGGTGCTCTGTCTGGCTCAGGAGGTGGCCAGTTGACCACCTGCACTGATATCTCTGAAATCACATCCCTGACAGAGTCTGGTGGTGTCTGACCCATGGTTTGTCAAAGGGCAGAGACTGTGGAATTTTGCATGCCACACTTGGTGGTGACAGTCACTGGTCAGCTTGCGGGTGTCATGAGCATGTGGAGCATTGTTCTGCAAATCACTGGTGGAGCCTGGAACAACGGATCATCTATTCTCTGTGCCTTAAGACTGTGATCTGAGATGCATGTTCAGTTTGGACAATAGTAGACAGTACTTAAAGAAAAGCAATTTCTGTTGCATCAGTGGAAAAAGAGAAATTGTACTTGCCAAAAGCCCCATCCACTTAGACATTTATCAATGTCTTGTCTAGCTTAGATAACATATTTACATCATAGCTCAAAGCTAATATTGTGTTAAAAGTGACCTTTTGATCTCAGTCTTGGACAAAAGAGTCTATAAGTTCAAAGTTAATAATGTCAACTTTAAGCTGTAATTGTATAAGAAACAGCTGGAGTATAAATTGATTGCTTCTTCAGAGAAAGCTTCATTTTTTCCTTTAAATATCTTGATAAGAAATATTGCTTGCTCAGTTGTAATTTAAGGCAAGTTCACTTTGAACCAGCTGTGCTGAGGGAAGATATTACCATTGTCTGCCCACTGGTTACTGCTTCTGTGCCAGAGGGAGGAAGCTGCAAGAGCGACAGGCCTCTCTGGTGTATCACGGTGGGATCCCTGGGAGCATTTCCCAGGCACAATCCTCCTGCCTAGGGCAAGCAGCTGGCTCTGGTGGTTTGAGGGTTTGCCCTCAGCATGAGGTGCAGGGCAAGCTACTGGGCAGGAAGACAACGCGAAGCCCTGACTCGATCTGCCAGCAAAACCACTTGTTATCTGTAACCCACTGGAGATGAAAGCAGCCCTGTTTACCTATTTAAACTCTTGGAATGATCCCATTGTGGCTGCAGCATCGTAAGGAGGAAAGCAGGTTATGGGCATGTGGTGATGCTAAGCTGTTGAGCTGACACAGCAAGATGTGGAAGTCTTGTCCTCCCATAACTCCAGACTTAGAGCGGACTGTGAGGTGTAGCAGGGGAATGTACCCCAAGTAGTTTTGGGCTGGAAATAGGAGAGGCTGCTTGTATCTGCAGTCATGGGAAGGTGCCTGATGGTATTGGATGAGGAAAAGGGCAGGAAATCTTCAAGTGTCTATTGTCGTTTAAGCGGACCCTGAACTTTCAGATATTTTAACTTGCAGAATGACTTTGCATCTGATGGGAAGCAGTGCTAGTGTCTATGTTTGGATTCCCATGGGTTGTGTGAAAAGTCTATGGGGAATGCCAACCAAAGTAATTTCATGGTTTTTGCCTGTGACCTTTATGTATTATCCTTCTTTCAGTATCAAACAAGATATTTCACAGCTCAGAGTTGCTTATCTTGTTTGTGATGAAAGCAGCAATTCTGTTGCTGGAGAGCAGAGAGTCTGTAGTTTCTTATTATCAAATGTATAATTTCTGGGGTTGATCTTTGAGCTTCTCTGACCCTAAAGTACTTGGGACTTACCACGGCTGCAGTTAGCACTTTTCCCCCTAACTGGTATTCTTGGTGAGGCTTTCATGGTTAAGTTTTAGCAGGAGGAAAGAAGGGGAGAACACTGAAATTTCCCTCTGCAAGTAGCTAATCAGGAACCAGTGGTCTCCTTGTATGCCTGAAACTAATCTTCAGGTGGGAGATTCCCAGAGTCCTTTCCAGCTAGCAGAAGATGTCATGGTTAGAGTCTGCTGTCTTCTACTCAGAAGTCATGTATCAAGGAGTTTCCCTTTCAGCAGGTGCCTGGAATGCAAACTTCTGAAGCATATTTTGATAAAAGGTCATAATTTATCACTACAGGAAAATATGTCCCTTGCTAATGGAATTAAAATCAAAACTTTTCATGCCTGGCTGCTTTTGCGGGAGAAGATAAGCTGGCCATAGCAGACTGGTATCATCTGAACTAGCTCGACATTGGCCTAATGAATTTCTGACTTGAGGATGAACTTTCTCCTAAAACACACATATCTGCAAACACACCTGTGAATGTGGCAGGTGGAAAGGCTGAAATTCAGCATGCTGCTCTGGATGCAGATCTGCCTTGAAGCAGTGCTCAGGGCTTGATTCCCCTTGACAGCTCTTTCAGTGGCTCTAATGTGCCTGTGAATTATGAGGCTGTGCTGAAATGCCAGCAGCATGACAGAGAGGGAGGAGTGGGTTCTGGCGGGAGCAGAGGATGGAAAAAAGTAAAACCCCAGTGAGATATGAATCTCATCCGTCCAGTGTTTCTGACAGGGATGGTGTTTGTGGGGCTGTTGAAGAACACCACATCTCCCTCTGGACACACATAATGTGGTTTGCAGGAGTTGTTGGACAAAGTAAGGCCAGAGGACTTCACCCTGACTTGAGGAATTATTTCCATAAATGTTCTGTTGACTTGCCAGACGTGGTGAAAAATACTCTCATCTAAACCAGATTTACGTAGAAAAGGGATCAGGTCTTGCAAAATATTTAATCATTGCAGCTGATACATCTGAGTAGTTTGGCAGACAATAGCTGTTTTCACACTCTTAACAAGAGCTTTGGTAGTTGTATGACTGGAGAGAGAAGAGAAACTTGGAGCAGCAGCTGTAGCAGCTCCTGGTGGGGTGAAAACGATGGCACCAGGGAGGTGTGCAGGGGAGAGGAGCCAGACCTCTGCAACATGAAGTGAAAGATAACCCAACTCCAGGAGCTGCATTCTGGGCAGCTCCTCTTCGCTTTTTTTTCTCTGATTAGCTTTAGTAACAGTCAAGTGAGACCCACACAGCCTGGAGTTGCTCCAGGAGTGCTAGAAACCTGCATGGTGTGGAAGGAGGGAGTACCCTCTCCCTTCACCATCTGGCTTTTTGCCTGGCTTGGGAGCTGCTAGTGGACCAGGGGTCACTTTGTGTCCTGCTTCAACCTACCAGCTCACCCTGAGGCTTTTCTCTTCCTCCTTCTTTGCATGGGAAGGGTTCTTCTTTCACTGCCTCTTAGAAAAAGGATTGGCAAGGTGCGTTGTGGACAGCAAGTAGAAGCTTCCACCCTTGAGGTGACAAATCCTCCCTCTCAGCTCGTGTTGCTGTACCAGTGCTGGAGGTGATGCCTGCTGACTCACAAGAGCCACTTCCTTGGGTCCTACCTCGAAGAGGAGTGAGGCACTGAGCTGAGGACAGCGAGAGACAGGATTTGGCTACGGAATGAGCCTTGCCATCTTCTTTTGTGGGTGTGCAGAGCAATTCCCACGGATCTGTTGAGTCAGTCCCATTTGCAGTGCTGGGCTGCTGGCAAGCCTCTGCTTGAGGGCAAGAGACTGGCATGACACACGGGCAGGTGCAGGGAGAAGGAGGAGAATTAGGCTGAGTGTGGGGTGCCAATATGGGCACTGCCAGGCATTGAAGGGCTCAGTTGAGCCCCTGCATGAGAAGGACAGAGCTCAGACCCTGCAGCCTCTTACCCACACACCAGTTGCCTCTCGATGGATGCTGTGCATTAAACCCCAAAGCAGATTGGTTCAAGGTTACTTTTTCAATATTGCACTTACCCTACCTTTTCAACTGACTCTTTCTCTTGTGTTTCTGATGAGCTGGAGAAGTGCTTTGTGTGCACGCAGATTCCACCTCTCATATCGGGTTGTTCAGGTTACTGGAAGATGCTTCTCTTTCCCCAGCTCCAGCTGGCTTCTTCAAATCCAGTACCCACTGAATGCTGTTCAAGCTGCACAAAAGGGGAGAAAAACCACAAATCTGTGTGGTTTTAACCTTCTCAAATAGGCATTATCCATCACTTTTAAAATTAATAAATTCCTCCAAAAGAAGTGACAAGGGCAAAGGGGAAATCAGTAACTACCAAGATGCTTGGCTTGGTTGAATCACCCAACCTGCGTTTCTGAAGTTAGCTTCCTACACAGCTGAAATTACTTACGATAAAGGTATCTTAGAAAAACAAGAGTGATCTTCTTGGTTTTTCACTCTCTAAAAACAGAAAGTGCTGTTTGACTGCATGCTACTATGTGACGTAGGAGGCCCTGGTGAGCCATCTTGCTGCAAACTAATTTGGGGAAGAATTACTCAGCAAGAGCTCCCTTGAAATAGGTGAGACGTATGCACGTTTCAGCTGCTTCCTAAAAGCAAGAGGTGTCTGCACCGTGATTTAAGATGAGCTGGTTTATGAATCAGGGTTTCCCCAGAGATGAGTTACTCTGATTGTCAGGGCTGCTGCTGCAAGGCTCTTTGATTTTCTCAGTCCTTGCTCCGGCTGGGCCAGGTTGAACTGCTGTGGCTGGAACCTTGCACAGAGGTTGTGCTCACAGTTTTAAAAGCAATAATACCTCTGCCATCTGATGGAGGTAAAGAAGCCGATAGAGCTTCAGCTCTGACTGGGGAGCAAACACATTGAAGAGGGATCCTTTGATAGAAAAATCTGTCAGCGTGTGGGCTGCCTGCAGTCTCTACAGTGCCACTCCAGCCTGGAAGAGAGAAGAACTCTCCAGGAACAAGCCTGCAGGACCATGGGCCATGGGCCCCATCCCATTTCCTATTCTGATCTTCAAAAAGTGAACCTGGCCAGAGTTTGATTTTAGTTTTTAGGATAGGACCTGGTTTGGGGTATGAGTCCTCTAATCTGTTTTTCACAGGTTGGTCCCTAACCTGCTGCACTGGGGGGAAGACCACGTAGAGAGCAAGACGCTGCTGAATATTTGCTTCAAGCTGCTGGTGCCTCCTGATCAGTGCTAGATCTCTACATGCAAAGCTGGCTTGTGGAACATTATCATCAGTGTTGCATTTTTGTACCTATCTGTTCAGATGGTTGTCGATGTGAGTGCTTGGTGCACACTGGATATCTGTCAGAGGTTGAGCAGAATGGAGTAAATGAGATTATCTCTGGCTTCTGGCAGTGTATGTCACAACTTCAGCTGCCCGTGGGGTGTTTGTATCATGCCTCGTGGTGCCGAAATGGCATTTGTCAGTGCTAGCCTTAAGACCCCATGGGATCGGAGCGTCCATGAGAAGCAAGTCTGTGAAAGAGAAACTTTGCAGCAGCTGCTGCTCGGTGTGAACTGCTGGGGATGAGTTCACCTCTGATTCACTGCCTGCCATCCGCAAGGCTGGCCTCTTCACAGCCAGAGGGCTCAGCTCCTTCCCTCTTCCCATCAGTCGAGTAGAGAGAGGTCAGTCGGTCCATACAAGCTGCTTTTGAATGCGTAGAGTTGAAATGACACTCAGAAATACATTAAACTGGAGTGAAAAGAAACAGAAGCCACCTAAGACTGAATCAGAAACCGAAGAAAAATAAAGGAACAATGTAGAAACGATGTCTTTGCACTAAGCCTGTTAAATTCAACACACTTTAAAGCAGTGAAGGGCATTCAAAAGGTGCCACGAGGTCCAGTAGTGTGAAAGTGAGCTGAAGGCAGGGTGTGGATTATGTAAGGAAAAAGAACTTTTAAAAAATTTGTTTTTATGCTTTTACCAGAGAAGTTCATTCCTATGCACTGGGTCCTGTCCCTTTTTCCCTCTTACTGAAATGTTTCTAAGGAGATAATAGACTTCAATTCTGAAGTAACCTGCGGTTTTAAGTCATAAAAATATTTTCCATCCCAGTTGCTGAATAGTTGTAGTGATGTATTCTGAATTTCAGACAGCACTGACATTACTTCAGTGAGTCTGCAAATGTAGAAATAAGCCAAAACTTTGTCTTTAAGCAAACGAAAGAAAAAAAAAAACTATAAACAAAGGACTTTCCCAGGCTTATTCCATCGCTTCTTGATGTCATTTCATCTGACATTTATTTGAAAATCAAAACATGAGAGGATGTGTACTTCCTGTGCCTCACACTACTGCTGTTTCTAAAGGAGAGGAAATGAATGTTTTCCTATTCAGTTGCTACTTTTGTTCTGATTCAAATGTTAGCTGACCTACATTGGATACAGATCTGTCCAGGCATTTCTCTTTCGTTCTTCGCTCACTTTTTCAGTTTCCCAACCTGTATTTTGCTTTACAGTCTGTAGCAGGCAGGCTGCTGCTGTGTGCCCAGAAACCACAAGAGTGTGGAAGAGCAACAGACCACACACCACACACATGCTGATATTTTTATGAAATCAGGTCAGTCATTTTCAATCCATCTTGCCAGCAGAGGAAGATGACGTCTTGTGTTGTTATAATTCTGAAAATCCCCTATCGCTTTCCATGTGAATCAGAAGAGGACTGTTCCTGTTTGTGGGGCAAAGCCAAAATTCAAATGTCCACGTGCTGCAGTGAGATGAAGTTGGGTGGGCAATCTCCCTGCCCCCAGACACAGAAGCCAAAAATCTTCATCTGATAGCTCAGTCTTATTCTTACAGTCCTGCTCATACGAGATTGGGAAGGGCACATGGCAAATGTGAGCAAGCTGATGGTGGCTGGCAGTGCACTGATATTGATTTGGGATCTCTAGCCATGGAGATATCCTTGGAGATGTGTCTGTTCTCAACTATGTATTCTGAGGCTTCACTATTTATATAATAAATAATTCTTCAAATTACTTCCCTAATTCTGTTGTTTAGCTTGAGCTGGGAGTTTCACCTTTGGTAATAAATGTCCAAGACCTGTCTTAGAGGTGTAGGTTTGAAACAAGGACCTATCCTATTGCTCATTTTCTGCCAAAAGTTAAATTGCAGGCCAATTTTCAGGTATCTTCTTAGCCAGCAGGTGTTCCTGGCTAACAAGTTACTATGAGTATGCCTACCAAAAAGCATGAAGGTATGTTTATCCTTTGGAAACTGCTCCTCTTTTCCACAGAAACTCATGTGCTCCTGCTGACTCATGTAGGGTAAGGAGCTGTCCCATAATTTTGGCGAAAGGGCTGCGAGACTGGGTCTGGATCAGAGGGATTTGCTATGCCATTAGTTAGGGTTCAGCAAGGGTTTTCCTCTTCCGGTCTATTTTTCTCTGGGCCAGATGGGTTGAAAAGACTTATAATGTCTGATAGCACTGGTACCAGTCTCCTCTTTTGTGCATTTAGGTTTGGAGAATGGGGAAGGGCTGTTCAATTTCTGAAAGAGGGCTCCTGTCCATTTTCAGAACTGATTTCAGTCATCTCGATGGGAACATAAGATGTTTTTGTATTGGAAATATTACAGACAAAAGGTGCCTCTGCTGATGGCTTTGCTCTGGTCAGGGTTCCTTTCCATGTCCTTGTGGTACCATGCTGTCCCTGGCATGACCAAGGGGAACCAGGTGGGCATGCAGCCTGTCTGCCAGGGTGCTGAGCACTGGCCCTTTCAGTGCATGCAGAAAACACTCAAAACTTCTGCAAAGATTAGGGCAGGTTGTCTAAGGTCACAGGGAAGGTCAGGGGAGAAGAAAAGGAGATGTAAATCTAGATCTTGATATGCTACACTGGTCCAGACCCACCTTCTTTCACTCTCTTCTGTGCTCAAGGAAGTCCCCTTCTTCCTTTGCAGAGGGCATTTCCTTCTGCTTGGGGTTTATGAAAGTGTGGGGTCACTGCTGCAGGTCACTAAGCCGTGTCTGTCCCCTCCTGGGGGAGGCTGCCAGTCAGCATCCTCTCCCTGTGTTGGCCAAAAGATTGAGCTGCCTCCCTATCTTGCTCTGTGTTCCTTTCATGGTGAAACTGATGCCAGATGAATTCTGGCTGTGTCCCCTTTGGCATGAGCTTTGTTTTACAAAGTCCCTATAATGTCCGTGTATAAGAGAAGTCACAGCTGGATCTTTTCAGGAGGTCTTGGAGAACAAGAGGGATGAAAGCCCATGCTGCCTCCCTAAGTGCAAATTGGGGAAAAACTCCTGATGGGCTGAAGCAAGACATGAGCTGAAGAAGCTTGGCAGCTTCTTCCCTGAGGGCTGATGAAGGATTGGGAGCACATACATGACCCTTAGAAAAAGATGTTGGTTGCCCACGTCTGTCTCACCTGAGATGCAAACCTAGCCGGGGTAAGTCTGCATGGGCTGGAGTTAAGCCAAGCGATATGTGCTTGGGATGCCTCACCAACAGCAGCAGGGCTGCTGGAGCCTGGCACTGAGGTTTCAAATCTAAATATTCTCTGCAGTGATGAGACGGATCAGAAAAGAGTAAGGGGATGGCTAATGGCTGGCGGGAAGCCGTGTCTGCTCAAGAGTTTCCTGGGAAGCTGGTGGTGGTTGCCAGCGCCAGGTCAGCTCTCCTGGAGCTACTGCTCGCAGCCAGCAGGATTGCGCAGTGCCTGGACGGAGCAATGCTATGCCACGCCTGGGGCCTCTAGACACTGTTGTCCTACAGATAAATAACAGGGTTTGAGCTGCTGATGTTGCTTGTAACATTGTGAGTCAGGTTTTCCAAAGAGCCTGGTGCTGAGCTATGGGAAAAACCAGCCCTGTGTTTAGGTGTCTGCTGGACTGCTGAGCTCCTGAGAAATTTTGGTACCCTGCTGGAGGAGCTACATTTCCTTGGGTGCCATGGCTCATACCTTCTGCTCAGGCTTGAGCCTATCCTGCCTGGCCTTGTGCTGTGTCCCTGGGTGTGATGGCCCAGTTCTGGGTGAGATCACGCACTCCCAGCGCGTCATCTTCGACGTGTGGCTCTCACAGGGACCAATGTGGTGGCACGTCTGGGGAAGTTCCTGCCTGTACAACTGGGTGACATCAGGCAGAATTGGCTCCCTTGTGTACCAAGCGATTTCTGCTTAGGACGGTATGTTTATTTTTAAGAAGGGAAGTACAGCTGTACACTTCACACTGCATCACTACCGAGAAAAACCACAGAGATGAAGCTGTCACAGGACTAACCCCAAATCTTCTCAAAGTGATTCCAGCTGTGCTTCTCTTTTTACATAATATTGTGGTGTAACATTTTCAGTGTTTTTCTGGTTTACTTTTTGTTTATTTGTTTTTTGGTTTTGCTTTAGGCCATGGACAAGGTTCAGTCGTGAATTTCAGAGCAATTACTGCAAGTCCAGTGGGCTGCTCACAGCCTTCCCCATGCCCACAACCAGCTAGTGAGCAAGGCTGCTTCATGCATGTGTGGGGATCAGCTATCCTCTGGGTCACACCTTTGTACTGTTGTGTTTTCCCTTACCCTGTATCGTATTTTTATTTCCATTTCCTCCTTTATTTGTTGTGACTTTTAAATATTGTTGATGGATGAATAATGCAAGTACTCCTTCTCTGCTTTTTCTTCTTTTTTTTCTTTTTAAAATATGATTTAAAGATTCCACACCCCCCCCCCCCCTTCTTCTTTCACTTAATGCTGCTAAGATGATTTATAGTGAAGCTGGGATCTGAATGGTGGATTTAAGGCAACAGCTCCTATAAAATCCGTGAAACCAGCAGGAAGAACCTGGTTGCCAGAACCATCTGCTAACTACCCTGTGGTGACAACTTTAATGGTCGTCCAGTTTCTGAAGCTGTAATTGAGTTATGATTGAGACCATCCTCATGGCCCCCCTTCCACCCCCTGATGCAGCAGTAACCCTAACATAGACCATACACACCCTCAGAGACAGAAACGTCTGCCGTGGTTCCTCTACCACCCTGCAAGCTGCCCATGGATATAGGGAGATGAGCTTGACTTTTTGGGCAACTTGTTATTTCTTTTCTCTGAGGAGAAGGCTGAAGTTCACGTGAAAGCTACTTAAACGAAATAACAAACCCTGTTTGTCCGGCTGCCACAGCAGCTGTTCCTTTGAATCAGCTGCTTCTTTGGAGGGGGAGGAGTGGCCATAAAAGGGTCAGTACCCTACAGGGCAATGAGCTGTGTGGGATGACAGACATGAAGGATGGAGAGCTGCCTGGGCCCGCCTCCTGCACGCTCTGTAGTCCCTGCCCAGGGCTAGGCCGGGCACGACAAATCTTGCTTGCAGAAATTGCGAAAATTTGTATTTTTATAATTTGGGGGGTCTTTCTGAAATTGATGCACAAAGGTCCGAACTGTTTGAACAACAGGACTTCAGGCTACCCCCTGTAACCTTTCCTGCCAAGAGAGAACATTAAACTCTTTAGTTTTGTTTAGATGAAGTAAATTGTTGTGGTTTGGGTTTTGCTTTGCATCTTAAGGTTGTGTATTTTACTACAGTCCATTTACATGAAATTAACAGAAAATGTATTGAAACATCAACATTTGGAAAGAAGATTCATCAGTAGTTTGGTTGGCTGTGACTGGAGCATGGAAACTTTTGTCTTTTGACCATTTTTACCTTGATCCAGGGTATTGTTGAAACTGAGGCTGAGCTGTCAGATGGCGAAGCAGCCCCATCACAATTTTCCAAACAAAGCTAGTAGTTATCTTTGCAGTGTGGGAATGTAGCTGTCTTCAAATCTACTAGATTGATGCCTGAGATGCCCACCTAAAAAACAGAGACTAGACAGGAATAAGGGAATAAAGGTAGGCATTTATTTGAAGGGCCTTCAGAGGTACACCCTGGGGAGTCCAGAGGCTGCTTCCATAAAATGGACCCCGAGTCACGAGTTCTTCACACTTTTATAAGTTTGGTTCATCTGTGTATCAGGGTGAATTGACCAATTAAAACTTCAGTTAATGATGTATTTCCCCCAAGTTTACCTCCCGCTTCTAAGGTTTTGGTTTACACATTTTGGGTTTAGGACAGTCTGGGTGTCCTTGAAGAGCAAGCTTGGAGAGGCTTTGTTATGTCTAACCAGCATGAAGAGAACAGCAGCTAGCAGACTACAAGAAACTTCAGAGTTACACACTAAGCAATGCAGGATTTGAAAAATATAAAAGTTAAAACCTAAGGCATCAAGATTAGACATAGACACTGTTTGGCCCAGCCTGCAAGCCTGCTTAAGCACTTAAACCCAACTGATTTCAATGCAAATGGTCTGATTAAGCATCCTTTGAATGCCAGGGTATGGTCTTAGCTAAGAGGATGTAGACAGCTCTCGACGGTGCAAAGAACATCCTCTCTGAAGGATAACAGCCAAGGTAAAACTGCAGTATGAGACAGCACTTGTGATGGACTCTCAAACAAAAGACATGGCTGGGGAGAATCTGTGCTATGAGGACAGGCCAAACCAATGGGAATCCTTTATATCACAAAAGAAGGTGTTGGAAGGGTAAGGAGAGTAAATGGCTTTGTAAGTTAAATAAGTTTAGTGTCCCGCATAAAAGTAAATCTGTGAGAGGGTGAAATGCCAAAGCAAGATGACACCAAAGTAATGATTTATCCTGCTCTGCAAACCATAGTTATTAAATGTGAGGATGCTGGCAACGCTGCTGGTTGGTCTGTAGTGATGCTGCATGACAGTGTCAGCGGGGAGTGTCATATCTCTGGAGTGCATGCTCCTGGGAGGATAACATAAAATGCAAGTATTACCCCAAATTCATGAGAATTCAAGCAAATGCTGAAGCTATGTGAAACCATTTTATTTTCTTTGGCAAGATGAACTGTTGAGTAGATGTGAAAGTAAAGATCCTTTTGATGGAAGGGAACAGAAGGTGTTTCAGCCAAATTTATATTTTCTTCTGTTAAATTTTTTTTTTTTCCCCAGAAAAGGCAGGAAGAAGGGACTGAACATTTAACTTGCAGGTTAGATGTTCAATTTTTGTGTAGTTAGAAGGAAAAGTGCTCTCCTAGAAAAATACTTGTAAGTGTTGCAGTTCTTCCTTACACTGCTCATAACAATGTACCCATGTTATGTCAGTCGTGATGAGATATTTCTGTTTTTAAGACACCCAGTTGCTCAGCCAGGAGGCTAAATCTCAAGCAATCAATGCACTCTGCATCCTGTCAGTGTAAAACATGCTAATGTAAAGAGTGTAATTGAATGAGATGTATAGACTCCTAGTGGAAAGAAAAGTTAATTTTTCAATAAAATTTATTCTGCATCTTTTAAGGTGAGCAACTAAATTGACTTGTCACTCTGAAATATTTATTTCTATGTCAGTAAAAGAATGCAATAGGAATAAATTTAGAGCATATGAAATTGAAATAACTCTTTTAAAAAATAGATCAAAGCCAGAATTTAAAATATTTGATGTTGGGACAGGTTTATAGGTGTTAATCAGAGAGCATAAGCCTGGTGGATTACTCATTTCATTTTGTTTCCCTACCTCATGTGTGGCTGGAGTGCTGTGGGAAGAGGATTATTTATAAGGGGAGGGGAATGTTTAGTGTATGGGCAGAAGGGCATATGGCACTGTTATCTCCAGACCTCTGTATTCCCATTCAGGGCCTGATCCTCAGAAACAGGATCTGTCTGCTATCTTGTAGTGCCTTGGCATGACCCATGTTCTCTTAGTTCCTAATATGCGGCATTCAGCACTTGAAAATCTGGTTTTGGAGATTTTTTTTAGATTTCTCCCAACACACTACGCGCACGCGCTCCCCCCTCTCCCCCTTCCCTGCTCCATGATTCTTGTTCTCATAGCTTCTTAATCATTCTCCTCTGCCTTGGCTTCCTGAAAGGAGCCCATCTGCTCTCTTGCACTGCTTTCTGTCTGCACTGAAACCACAAAACTCAGATTAGGCTCTTCAAAAGCTTTACCAGGCTTCAGGAACTCCTGAAGCAAATCTGGGCCCGTTTTCATGCAAATCCAAATACCTTTTATGGTTTCGTTTCAACTTGACATTTTGATTTTGAGATTTTTTGAGCTTCTCAGACCCTACGGCTTTATGTGAAACCCAAAGGGCGTGAACTTACATGAACTAAAATGGAAAAAATATTCAGATGAACCCACTGAAAACTGAAACTACGTTCCCACAACTGTGCTTAATAAACTGCTCTGTTTTTCTCTTAATTGCAGAAGTGGCAACTACTGTTCCACAGTGAGGAGCTGCAGCAAGGCTGAGTTTCCAGTTTATGTGTATTAGGTATATTAAATAGGGAATCTGGTAAATCACAGGTAGTTTGTCCTCTTCCAACTGGCAGTCAGTAAGTCAGTAAGTCAGCCTTCTCTTTCTCTAGTGTGACCTGAGCAGTGTTTTCCCCTGCCAGGGTGTGACGCAGGGTTTCTCATCACAGTGGGTCGCTCGCTCTGTCACTTCCAGGAAAATTGCAAAGTGTCCTCTTCCTCAGTCAGCCCAACTCTGATCATGGTGGGGAAGTCCTGGTTCTGCTCTGGCTGAGCACCTCTAGCACCTCTTCTATTTTTTCTTTTACCCAGCACACGGTGGCTGTGGCAACCAGCCATAGGAGGCATGGCCAGATCCCACTGACCGTCTGCTGAACCCCCATCACGAGCAGGTCACACCAGCTGTGGGGCACGTGTTGCTGACAGCAAACAGATGCACCAAGGCACTCAGGGACTGGTGCCATCCCTTTCCTTTGCTCATGCTGCCCACCTTCCCAAGGCACAGAAGCCTGTGGGGACTGCCCCATGGGGTGGGGATGGGAACAAGAGGAGAGAGGAGGAGAAGGAAGTACTCCTGGACTCAGATAAGGGCAGGGCTGCTGATGAGAGAGGGAACTGTGTGTGCTCCAGTCAAGCTTTAGCAGGTTATCGGGACCTGACTTTCATAGTAGTAGCCAGTTTGGCCAGAGCTGACCCAAACCTGGCTGCTCTATGCAAAGAGCAGAACCTCCAGCATCACCCCCAGTGCCTTTCTTCTCCAGCACAGAGTGCTTCCAAAGCTGTTCAGTTCCTTCTGAGAGGACAAGATCATATGTTGCTTCCCAGCCTGAGTGGCTGAGCGTGGTGCTGGGGAGTTGCGTGAGATGCAGGTCGTGGAGGGAAATGGAGCTTTCACAGGGCTCTGGTGACCTATGGTGTCAAGGTCTTGCTGGACATCAAAAATCAGGATCAGGATCTGTGATCCAAATCACATGTCCTGTGTTATAAGTCCTGCAACTCAAAAATTGCGAGGACCTAGTATCACAAAAGATTTTAGAAATTACAAATGGTGTTATGGCATTCTTTCCCTGAGATTTTCTTTGCAGCTCTGAACCACAGCAACTTTTCTCCACCCTGTTAATTCAACTTCTCAGCCTGGTACAACCATCAAGGTCTTGGACTGGCTCTCCAAGAAAGCCCCCCATAGATGGGAGGAGCTGGAAGCTCTTGGCACCCTGAAGTTCTCTGTCTTTTTTTCAAACCTGCTATGGGACAGGAAATTCTGCCCTGGGTGCTGCAGTGCACAACAATCCTTCCCCACCCATGCCAAAACACAGTGGGCTTTCAAAAGGATTTTTAGCACTTGAAAAAAAATTCGTGATACTATGGTGAACCTCTCCTTCTCATTGCCTCAGTAGTCTGGACTGCTTTCCCTGCCAGAAAGGACAAAGACAAGTGCTCCCTGCAGGACAGGTGGGAACAGAGGCAGAGCTGTGGAAAGTGCAAGCCAAGCCTGGAGAGCTGTTCTCACTTCTGGGCTTGGTCCTGCACAGGAACCTTGTTCTGGTTTTGCCCCTCAGGCTGCAAGCACAAGAAGATGATATGGTAGGCCCCATTAAATGGAAAAAACTGGTAGTAGAGGGCTTTTACCTTTTTCTTCTTCTTCTTTTTTTTTTTTTTTAATTAAAAAAAGCCTGCAACCGTTATTGGTAAAGCTACTCTCAAGCTCTGACAGGGAAACCCCATAGCCTCTACCACTTCCATATACAGGCAAATGGTGATGTTTGACCTTTGGACACCACGTTCCTAGTGAGACCTTACTGACTAAAGAACATGGAAAAACCACTGTGGAACTGGGGCTTTGAATGAGACTGTGCTCGGCCCCTGGTTTTCACTTTTTTTAAAGAAAATGTGTGTGTGGGAGTGAAGGTCTGCCATTTCAAAGGCTAGATTTTGTATGTCTGTGTCTATGGGAGAAGTGAGCCAATCCACACCTAGGAAAATGAAGCCCTTTGAAACGAAGCTTTCAAAACCATCAGTTAAGACTTTTTATGTTAATTAAAAGATTAATATAATTGATTTAAAGAGCATGCAGATCACAGCAGCCTATTAGGGATGTGCTATCTGCAGTTTACATATGGTTACTCACTGTTAATAGCATATGTACTGTGAAGTGAAGAAGGTGATGAGGTTAGTCATGGGTGGAGTGAAGCAAGCTGTCCTCATTAGGTATCTTGTGGTAAAAAACACAGTCACCTTATCTCTTCTAGGAATTTACTATGGGCTTGCTAATGCTTCGTAACCAGCTTGTTTTTGTGGTCTCTTTCAATCCTCTCCCACCAACTTCTCCCACACTAGAGGCTTTGTTTCTGAGAGTTACTTGGCTTCCACTTTCTCCACATTAGGTCATTGCTGGGACTTGCTGCTTCAGAGCTCCTACAGCTAGCACTAGACACAAGGAGTAAGTGACTTTCCCAGGGTGACAGAGGACAGTGAGCTGGAAATCGAATCCAGGCATTCCCAGTTAAGTTACTTACGTAGAAGTGGTTTGTTTCAGGATTTTCTTCAATCTCTCCACATCACTCTCTGAGCTTTTTTCCCCAGGCCAAGCAGTTAGTTAATATACTAGCCCTTTCTTTGGAGCTTTAACACCGAAGTTTACATCGTTCATCGTTCCCTAGCAAACTAGCCTTTTTTTTTTTTTTTTTTTTTTTTTTTTTTTTTTTGTAATAGATGTTAAAAGGAGCACTTAGTCTTTCATGGTGTGTGGACACAACTACTGATCAGTGTCTCTCCAGCAGTTTCTCAATTTTACTTTGAACAAACCTGAGCAATGATTGTGGTTTGACTTTCTTTCTAAGAGGTTTACAGACTCCTCATGGATGGAGAGAAAAATAAGGGCTGCACTTGTTTTGCTCTCTGGCAGATATGAGAGAGAGAGAGCTTCCATAAGAGTATTTACCAGTCTTCAACTCCTATTTCTATGTTCAGCTCCTATCCTGAAAATTTTTTGGTTCAAGAATTATATGTCTGTGAGAAAACACGTGGAGAATTTATTATATGAACATGGGCTTCTTCTATTGTTCAAAGCTTCCTCTAGAGAAGAGGGCCATTAACCTTGACTGCTCCTCCTTTCATAAATATAACCCTGTTCATCAAAATTGCATTGCTTCTTGGGAGCTTGGTGAAGCACTGAATCCTAAAACAGCTTAGCACGACAAAAACATGGCAAGAGGCAGAAACTTGGAGGATTTTAGGCATGTCTGATTGTCATTTGTAATGTCACAGTGATTGCTTTTGCCATGGCCAGGCTGGCAACACCTTGGAAGATGCCGAGGCAACTTCTGGCAGAGGAGTGTCTGTTGAGGATCAGCCCATCTGTTGGGTTCAGTTTCAATAGGTCAGAAGAACAGATAATCTGATTTTTTTCTTTTCCTTTAACCAGAACTGACTGAGTCTCCTACAATCGTTTCAGCTTGGACATGTTATGGGTTGTACTATTGGAAAATGTGGTGCATGGCAGTTTTGGGTGAGTCTCATACTTTCCTTTAGGTGGTGGAGCCTTATGGGTTTAAAATGTCTTAAATCAAAGACACTAGTAATGTTTCCCGACTTCCCTTACATCCGAATAACAGGGGTGCTTTTCTGTGTTGCAGATTTTTAACAAAAGCCTCAAAAAGTCGTTTATAGCATCGTGCATGCAAAACACCATCTGATTATTTTGTGTTGGCATGAATGTTGCAAAAAGGTGGAGAACAGTGCGCTGTTGATCCATTTGGAGTGTTTTGCTTTTTTTACACAGCCTTTTATGAACATTTGTCTGGAGCTTTGTATCTGCTTGGAAATGACGGATAATTTGTATAACGAGGAGTCTGCTGGACATCAGACTGACAGGTCAGGGTGGGTTCTGCTGAAAAATGAAGTGGGCAACTCCCACGAGAATAGCCAGAGGAGACAGCTACCTAGGGGTGTTTCAGGGAGTACATGTAATGAGCTGATGAATGTGGCTCCAATGTGTCTTTTTGGAAATACAGAAATGATGATGAGTAAGTGCTGAAAAGCAAAGCCCATTTTTAAAGCTTCTTTAAAAATAGAGTACACAGTTTGTACTCTTGGCTCATCGTAACTTTGTTTTGAGAGGCAGGACCTCATCCTTTGAAGGCTTCAGTCATCTCAAAGCAATGCTGTATCTGTGTGACATTTTATCCCTAGAAGAGGCCAAGTAATTTTCTATTAAACAGCACTCAGAAATTTAGGAGATATTTAGATTTGAAATCAGATCTCACCCACGCATGGCAGATTGCTTTCTGTTTAATGTTTCGTTGTGATTTTGTCATTTGTGGGTGCAAGAAGAGGCTGTAGATGTTTATTTCTTGTGAAGATTTTGCACATCCTGTGATGGTTTATTATAGCTGGCCTATCTGTATTTTCTGAGCAAATCAGAAGGAGCTGGAAAAATCATAAACCACCGAAACAGTTGCTAGGGTAGGAGATGGAAATCTATAGCCTCTGAAAATGGAAAATGAAAAAATTCAGAGAGTGGAAAGCATTTGTCAGTCAAAACAGAGGACATCATTCAGCTTCACACTGAATTGACAAAAACTGCTTACTTGAGACACCTACTGGATCTTGTTTCATTCCCCTGCTCCTAATTACTTCTGTTTTCATTAACTGGTTTTCATTGACTGCAATGGAATGGAGCTCCCTTAGCTTTACATGGAAGAAGCCAACGACTGTCGTGTGTTAACACAGAATACAGTCTTTTATTGCAATGCAAATCTTAGCAGAGGTGGATTTACCATAGATATTAATTTATCAGGAAAGTTTGCTTCTGAATTTTTTTTTTTTTTTTTTTTTAAGGGCTCGACACTGGATGCAGTTTCTTTTGCCTGACTTGTCCAAACACCTTTGGCTCAAGTTTCCAGCCATTATTTTTCTAGGGAGTTGATGTGGAGGAGAGGAATCATGGTTCTTGCATTGGACAGACCTTTGTGCTGCAGCTTCTGGGCACAGTGTGGGATGGCTTTAGTCTGAGGTAGGCTCTGACACTCAGCCATATTTGCTCCATGATTATGGCCCCTGTGTACTCCTTAGTGTCCTGGTGGTAGCAATGATATGTTCAGAATTAATATTTTTCAGAGAAAAGTGGTCAGAAAACTTGTTGGTTCCCTGCAAGTTGGAAGGATAGCCCACAGATCTGACATGCTCAGGAGCATGTTCAGCGCGTTTCACTTGGTTATAAATTTGGCCCTCCCTGTTAGATGCCTCTGCTCCCCAGAGGTGGAGACAGAAGCTCAGCCATCACTGGCTGAGGGCTAACTCATTAGAGTTAGCCCTCTAACCCCTGTACCAAAATAGCTCCTGCATAACAAGTATTTTCCTGCTATTCTTTATAACCCATTGCAACTCCATGGTATCTGTGTTCCACTGCCAAAGTCACTCAAGTCTACAAATTTTTTTTTTTTTCTGGGAAATGGCACCCTCTGCTACTCTAAGCATCTCCTTGGAGGTCTTAACCAGTAATTAGGTTTTTTTTGCAGACGGCTCAATGCAGTGTGGTACTGTGTGTGGCAGTCACTGAACTGCCTCCAAAGCATTTTCCTCTGTGCAGGGCTGTGTCTTGACAGGAGTGCTCACCTTGGCCTCATATTCTCTGGTCTGGCTCTGTATCTGATGGGCCTGAAGAGCAGCAGACTGAAGTGGCTGTTCAGTAAGTGCCGGGCACTTGTCAGATTTTGCTGTACTGCTTCTCAATAAGCACTACACATCCACCCCCATTCCCACGCCTTTTCTTCTCCCTAAAACAATAGGGCATCACACAGTGTTCATACACCTGGGCAGTTTTGTTCTCAAAAGCCCCCCGGCATCCCTCTCACCCTAGTGTTTGGTCAGCAGCAGTGGGAACCCAGGTGCCCTGCCCACACAGCCGACCTGGCCTCTGTNCAGATACTGGCCTTGTGCAAACCCAAACCTTGCTCTACCACTTCACAAAGTGCCCAGAAGCTGTTAAGGAGGCAAGCCTTTGAAGTTTCCTTGCTGTCCAGCCCTCGGTGTGCTTGTTTGACCGTGTCACTTTGCATATATTTAAGGTGGTGTTTAGGCCCTGAGAGTGTTTCCATAGCAAAGTACCTGGTGTTGGACTGAAAAGATGGCACTGAAAAGTCAACAGGGAGTCAGCCACGGTGTCCTCATGTGCTGCTGGGGAGAGGCAGGGACCCAGAAGAGGCCAGGCTTAGAGGGAGAGATTGTTGCTCTAGACAGCCTGGGTTTTGCTTGCCTGTGTATTCAGCAACCTGTCCTTCATTTGGACAAATGCCTGAATCTGTGTGTGGTTTCAAGCATTTATTTCCATAGTCACTGTACTGTTATTTATTGATCATTGTTCATACTTTTCTTTTCAGAATGCCTCAGTCAGAGAGGCAGAAATAATGCTGGCATTACAAAACAATTTTAATGATTTGTAAACAGTTGAACAAAAGTGTTTTCAAACAACTGTAGAGGTCCAAGCTGTTTCAACATCCCTGTGGCAGAATAAACTGAATGACTGACACATTCTTGGAAATCAAGACTGTCCCACAAATGAACCACAGACAGAGAAATATTTGCAAAATAGTTCCTTTCAGTCTTTTCAATAATTAATTTCAAAAGTGTTCAGTACATTGCTTTATACAACTGAGCTAAACTGTGTACTGAACTCCAACAGAACTTTTAAAGGATTTTCTTAAGGATGCCAGTGGTTTGGGAGCCTATCACATTAATTTAGCAAAAGAACCAGAAGGGGTATTTCATGTGGCTTGGTCACTCAGCATGGGTGTCCAGGGCTCATGCAATGAGGCCTTTACCACCAAACCAGCTGTAGTTCAACCATATCAGTAAAGCTATGGTGCTCAGCCAACAGTTACTCACACCACAGGCTCTGCAGCATCACATGGATGCAGGGAAATAGTTCAGCAAAATGCTTTCAGCAAGAAAATGGAGCTTTGCCTCTTCACTTCCTTTCTCCAGAAAATATCCACAGGGCTCGTCCCATTTCTCTTGCTAGGAGACAGAAAGTTTAAGTTTTTGATAAAAAAATAACTTTTCTTGTACTCCAGGTTCACTCATCCTTTTGAGCATGCTGCTGAGACAACTCACACGCTTTAATTCAAAGCTTTTGCTGAATGACCCAGGCTGCACACAATGCCATGTTAACAGGCTTTTCCCTGATGTGGATGCCACTGGAAGTCCTGCCTACCACCATGTTTCAGCTACCAAGGCATCACCAGGGCTCAGAGCGCTCTCACCAGTTGTGGTCCACCAATGGTGGGTATGAAATGTGTAAATTTTATGTATTGAGAGATGCAAGTTATTTCACAGCACCATCTGATTGAAAATCTTTCTTGCCTTTTACCTTTGAAAGGTGGTTGTCCTAGTTGTTGGGATGTATATCAAAGGCCACCTTGTCCAGCAGTCCCTGCCTTAATTAGCGGAATTAGGACTGGTGTGGAGTGAAACAAAACAGAATTAAACAAGGATAGTAGTTTGCTTTAAACACATTTGTTTTTCTGAAAAACCAGAAAAGGTTGAGGGAGCTGGGATCACTAGCATTGCCTATCGGATGTGATTCCTTTGATGTACACAGAGTAGCACTAATCTAGCCAAGGATCAGACAAAGGGTCTTTCCCCAGTGGAACAATAACCCCATTAATTAACACCATTGATGCTGAGGCTGTGGGCTCATCTAACCTCTTGTGAGATACCCAGCTCTATGAATAATTTCTTTGTGGTTCTTTTCCCCCTCCCCACTACCTTTTAACAGAGGATAATGACACAGGTTAGACACTTTTGTGTGAGATTGCCAGTATGCACCATTAAGTTTGTATAGTGGTTGATCTGGGTTTTTTAGATTTGAATAATTCCCATTTATTTTATTTCCCTCATACGAAAGCTCAAGTGGATATTGGCTGGAGCACAGCAAGTAAAAATATTTGGGTATTACTTAGGAAAAAAAATGATGCTGCAAAACTTCAGCAATTATAGCTGGAATTAAATATTTTCATTTTTCACACTTCTGTCCCCTTCTAAAAAAAAAAACTCTGGGGTTTTTGTATTGTGGAGAACTGGTGAACGAACTCCTCAGCATAAAACCACAAATGTTTTCCATGAGGAGGAATAAAATCAGATGGTTTTAGGGAAAGCAGCTGAAAAGGCCTCTCAGACCAACTTTTTCCTTTCTTCTGATGAGAATCCAGGCCGTAAGCCAAAAGTACTGTTTGTTCTCAGGCTAAATATAAGTCCCAAGAGGGAAACTGCTTTTGGACCTTATAACCATACACTACTTCTGGGTAGCCTGGAGCATTTCTGCGTGGGGCTGAGGGCAGGAGATGACCTGCTCTGGGCACTGCAGTGCCTCCATCATGGCAGGAGGAGCAGGCATGCTGGAAAGGCTGAGCCATGCCCTGAGCTTTCCTTGTTCATCTCAGCAGAGAGAAAGGCTTCTCAATGTGTAAAATAAACAAGGTGCTGTGGGCTGAATCCCACTGGCTTGCAAAGAAAGAGGAAACAAGGGGGAAATGAAGGTCTATTATAAGCGAGTGTTTATTTAATTTATCCCTGCATGTGCTAACTTCATCCTTTTTCCTAGGGAAACACGTGGGAAGGGTGATAGAATCAGCATGAGGTCCTGTCTGCCTGATATCACGGCTGAAGCACTTGCTGCTGCCCCCAGCACTTCCTTGGCATCCACCTGGGCAGCTGAGAGAAGATAATAGATTCAGCTGTGGCCATGTCTCTTTGGAGAGGGAAAACCAGGCTGAAAAATTGGGAGTGAAAGGAGAGCAGGGCTGGCAGAGGGAGTGTGCCTCTGGAGCTGAGGAGCTCAGGGCACCACTCCCAGCAGCTAATGGGGGCATCGCCTCCAGTATCCAACCTTGCCAGCCTTGAAGTTGTTTTTTGTCCCGGCTCTGCAATTAGTGCTCAGCACTGACACTGCTTTGGGTCCTGCTCTCCTCTCACAACAGCTGCTATTGTGAAGGGTCAAGCTGTAGAAAGAGGCTCAGGTTTGCTGATCAGTGAGAGGGTGCCATAACAACCACTGTGTCTTTTTGTTCTGACTCAGAGACAATGATAAACTTGATTACCAGGTGAGGATTTTTTTTCTGAACAGAGACAGGGTAGTATTGGTACATTTATACTGTCATACTTCAATGAATTATTTGTATAGCTTTGGTTACCCATGGTCCAGCAGGATTAACTAATTAAACGGTTACAGTGAGAAGAATGTCATATCTTCCTCTGCAGGAACCATGAAAAGAAGCTGGCTTCTGAAACTGGTGACATTAATGATGTCTCCTTAGAAATATGGTTTTGGGAACAGGGAAAGAGGGAAAAATCACAGAGGGAGAAGAAGCATTTGAGTTAAGTGACACTATTTGCTCCAACCCAACTGGCTAGAAATTGGTCACAAGGGAGTTCAGGCTTAAAATTAGTAAAACCATTCAAAGATGAAAGTTCTGGATCAGTCTGTCAAGCAGTGTAATGGGGGCAAGGACTTAAATCCTTTTTAAAATGGAATGTACCAAGTTATTGAGAAGATTGTCCAGCAGAGGAAGAAAATTCTTTATAATAAACAAGACATGCCCTCAGATAACCCTGAACTTGCATGTCCAAAGGGATTGGAAAGGCCATTAGGTCACCATTCACATTTCCCTTATTATTAAACCCATGCTCTGATGCAACAGGGATGTAGGAGCCACAGAGGAAATCCTTTCTTCTCCCCACAGCAGATGGATAGATACTGCAGGATGAATGGTGAAGCAAGAAACCGTTCAGTGCTCTAGTGGAGGGATGGTGCACCCCGTTTGTGTCAGCAGGTTTAATCTCTGGATTTAGAGCTGGCAGGAGTTTTCCTACAAGCCAGGTGAGCAGTGCTTCCTTCCTGCCCTCAGCCTTGGGTAAGGCATGGTCCAGTTCCAAGGTCAATGTGAAGCTCCCTGTGGTAGCCTCCTTCTACCATCAGCAAAGGGAAACATGCATTTTTGGGGGGGTAACTCATCTAAATATATTACACATTTACTTTGGGTTGAGACAAAGTCTGCTCCAAAGATGCATATCCCTTCCTGTTGCCCACACTGGGAATTGAGATGGGTAGTTACATGCCAGAGGAATCCTTTTGTCCTGAGGACTGGGTATGGCAAGGAGAAAAAGGAAGGTTTTTCTCAAAACAGATGCTCTGATGAGTTCCCAGGGAAACAAGCATTTGTTTAAGATGAGAGAAATTAAGTTCTTCGAATCATCAGTTTCCTTGGCTATTCAAAACTTTCATCAGCTCTCACCTCACCAGTCCCTCTCTTTGATGGATGTCAGGGAGAGCTTTACCGCCAAGCTTTGTGGAAGGAGAACTGAGCTAACATGAAAGTAGTTTGTTGTGTGTGTCTGTCTGCATGTGGTTAGCAGTACAAAACAAGACAACAAGGCCTGCAGCTTTTCTGAGATACGCTCATTTACATCAAGATGGGCTACCCAATTACTACAGGGTCCTTTCATGGCACTTTCATTTTTAGATTGTGGTGGATCTTACACATGTGAACGTTTATGTGTGTGTACGTGATGTGCATGTGTAAGCCTTTACTGTGGTGTGGGAAGAGGAAATGTATTGTTTGCCCATTTAAAGAGGAGAATGTTGGGGTTTTTTTTTCTCATAGGAAGTAATCATGCTTTGTAAGCACATTTCTTGTAAGTAGGTATGCTTGAAATGTTTACATTTCACTTTCAAGAAGTAAACTACTCTGAATATAATATCACTTATACAACACCTGCATGACTGCATTATCATTTGAACTGATGTGGAAACTATTTTTAAAATCATCTTTGCTTTCTGGTGCGATAACTTTCTGCGGTACCTGAGAGATACAAGACTGTTCTCACGTTGGTGAGGTTGAAAGTAACTGAAGTGGAAACAAGGATATTATTTATATCTCAATTACAGTACTGAGACAGAATTATGAATTAAAGCAATCTGGAAGCCTCCAGAGGATATTTCATTGCCCTTTGTGTTAGTCTCCTTTCTCTTCTGGAATAGCAGTAAGCTGTGTTGTGAGGAAGCTGGCAGGAATTGGCCTCAGTCAACCATTAGGTTAGATGTGAATTTGTGAATCAGAGGCACAGATTGGCATTTTGCTCACTTCTGTTTAGAGACAAGGCAGTGAATGTAAAATAATCTCCTGAGTGACACTGTATGGGCCCACATGGTCAAGTGCGGGTGATCGTGCCTCTGCCCAGCTGTAGATGTGTCATCTTCTACCAGAAAAATTTCCTTATTTTAGTATGTTTCTTCTGTTCTGTGCAATACAGCCTGCTGAGGTAGGAAGGAGTAACTTGTCTTTATAATCTATCTACATCTGTGAATGAACTCTATCCTGAAGCTGTAGAGGTGGCAGTCATTTTCCCAGAGAAATTACTCTCTAGGCTTTGCTAGCTGACAGCTCCATCAACAGCGTCTGCATGCATTCGAACTGGATCATGGGGGCTCAGCCTGGTGAAGGGTGGGTGGAGGGGAGAAAAGCAGTTTTCACCCTAGCTCAACTGGTACATCAAAACAAATGATCAGCCTTGATTTATAGCCACACTCACCCCTGGTTACAGCTGTTGTTGTTAGCAGAAGAATTACATTCAGCCCCTACAACTTGACATTAGAACCAGATCCTTTTCTTCACCTGATTCTTGTGTGGAAATAAGGTGGACAACCACACATGTCTCCTAGAAGCAGCTTTTTGGGTGAGCATGGCTGAGCCATCCCACCTGGAGCACACATCAGCAATTCTTAAACTGTGTGGTTTTTCACCTGTCAGGAAGATGCGGTCTCCTGTGGCAGCTTCACTTTTAGCCACCCCGGGCAGCAGTGGCAGTGTCACCCCTCTCCCAGGCATGCTGCCTCGGGTATTTTCCACACAAAAATCCATGTAACTGAGAGAGGTCTGAGCACCTGTTCAGCTCTTTGTGAGAAAGGAGGGAACCTAAGGTGAAAACAGAGTGTCTGGAGAGTTATGGAGCTGAAGAAACAAATCCTGAACACCTGCTGAGGTGGGATGCTGCTGCTATTCTGAAGCATGACTGCCTGGTGCCTCTCTACACCCATGTCGAGGTTCTTCTGTCTGGGGTGAGCTTCTCATGTCAGCTCGCCTTCAAAAACCCCCTCCCTCTTCCTTGAGTTCGGATTCAGGATGAGAAAACATGTCGCTTTCCTCCAGAGAAATATTTTCTAAGAAATTATTCTTTTTCTTATGTTGGTCTGTCTGGCCTTTCTCATAACTGGCTTGGCTAAGGCAGTCTGTTCTCCACCATTGTCATTCTGAGAATAAAATGTAATTATCAGGTTTAAGTTGCGTTATGCCTTTACTGGAGTTTTACACTCCGATCTGGAAGTTAAATCACAAAGCAAACATTGCAGAGAAGGTTATAATAACACTCTGGGGATTTCAGTTTGACACAGACCTATTTCTGCTGCTCATCACAAGATCACCTAATCTCCCAACGTCCACCTATAATCGCATCAAATGGATTTCACTGTTTTGATTTCTTTTGAAACAACACAGCTGTTGTGAAACAATCTGGGTGTGTGTGAACTAACGCTTCTTGAGCACTTGGAGCAGGGAGCAGAAAAAGAGAAGGCATCAGAAACTAGGTTGGTGAAGCCTTCGGTGGTTTAACCAGCAGAGCTGCATGTAGGGAACAATGAGCCCCATTGTGAGCACTGGAAAGCTCAGTGAAATAATGTTTAGCAAAGTATTGTCACTGTCACTTCATGACCCATTAGCTCCTGTCCCACTGGCTCAAGAGAGCATAAAAGCCAAAGGTCTGCTCCCATCTGGGATGTTTTTGGGCTGCCAGTCACAGTCACCTGTGGTGAGGGTGGGTGTAGGTCTGGTCTGTGTGTGGGCTGCTCCTGAGGCCTGGGCCAAGGGCGGCTCCAGGAGATGGGGCTGCAGTGTGCCCTCCCCTGTAAGCCCTGCACAGGATGATTTACCCCGTGTCAGCCTGCCTGCCTGTGTGCCCACGGTGACTTGGGCCCAGTCACCAGAGAAAGCCAAATGAGAGAGCAGCCACCCTCTGCTGCCCTCAGAGGGGACCTCAGCACTGTTCTGGCAGGGCTGATCTGGTCAGGTTGTGACCTGCTGGCTCTCGATTTCAGCTAATTCCAACTCTTTTAAAACGTTCGGCCTTCTTTTTTGCTTCCCACTGTTAACAGGTGAAGCAAGTTTCTATTTATAACAGTTTTCATGGACTTGCCAAGGGTTTTCTACCTTTGTGGCAAACACAGACAGACAGACAGTGAGCATAAAACTTACCTGTATTTTGCTGTAGCTTTAGCCATGGCTTCTCACCTTTTTTTCCTACTGAGACATTGTGCAATGCACTTTTTGGAATAAAGTAGACATGGGGTGAGGTATTAATCAGCCCAACCAGTTGTCTCTGCTATCTGGCAGAATGGTTTGAGTTGGAACAGACCTTAAAGATTATCTAATTTCAACCCCCCTGTCATGGGCAGGGACACCTTCCACTAGACCAGGTTGCTCAAAGCCCCATCCAGCCTGGCCTTGAACACTTCCAGGAATGGGCATCCATAACCCCTCTGGGCAACTAGTTCTAGTGTCTCACCACCTAAACAGAAAAGAATTTCTTCCTAATATCCAATCTAAATTTACCCTCTTTCAGTTTGAAGCCATTTCCCTTTGTCCTACAATTACATGCCCCTGTAAAAGTCCCTCTCCATCTCTCTTCTGGGACTCCTCAGGTACTAAAAGGCTGCATTAAGGTCACTCTGGAGTCTTCTTCAGGCTAAACAACTCCAATTCTCTCAGTCTTTCAATCCCAATTCCCAGCCTTTATGTGCCAGGTAAATGGCCATCTAGTTCAGTCAGAAAGATCTGCTTTTAAACCCAAATCCAAGTTTACCAGAAATTCATCTGGAGCACACTGGTGACAGGGGGTTAGGAGCTGGCTACGTGGATTTATGTATGGGCAGGGTGGAGGAGACACGCTCTGCTCCCAGCTCAGCTGCAGCTGGAGCAGTGTGTCTCCTGCTTTTCTGTCAGCCCTGACAGCTGGCCTGCAGCAAACCTCCCTGCATGACATATGCTGAGGTAAGAGACAGGAACCGCTTGGATCAAAGCTGTGTTTGAATGTTCTGGTAGGCTCTGATTGTATCTGGTGTTGTCTGACAAGTCACTTTTACACTCCTTGGGTATGTTTCAGAGGGAAAAGGGAGAGCTATGCTTTGTGTGACAGGCGTGTTCAGTGGTAAACCTGCCAGCGGCGTGAAAGGTGGTGAGATGAGACAATGTGCTTTGTTAAGGAAAACCCACCTGGCAATGTGCTCGAAGCACCATGCTCCCAGCTGCTGTGCCATTGGGGAGGATTGGACCCAGCCTTCCCAAACTTACACAAGCCCTGTCTCCTGGCATGGCACCTCTGCCAGTGCTCCCACACCGCTTTGTGTGAGCCTTGCCCTCCAAGCATGTCACATTTGGGGTTGACATCACCACCAGCTCCCGTGAGAGGGTGAACAATGCCCACGGGCTGGCAAGCAGCTTGGAACCCTGTTGCCTAAGAGCCATATATAACTTCAGGCACTTCCCCCTGGCCTTCCAGCTTGAAGGGGTATAATTTCCTAACGGAGCAGCAGACGTGTACTTCAACACCTGCCGATGACTGAAGTGCATGATCTGGGGCTTTCACAGTGGGGGCAGTGGGTATTTTCCAGGTGATGGTATCACTTTTCTTCTTCCTCAGCCTGGTACCCCGACGGGGTGAAAGAGCTGTGGGCAGGTACTTGCACGTGCCCTCAGAGATCTCTGTCGTTGCCCTACAGGTTCTGGTGCCTCTGTAAAACTGGGTCATCTCTCAAGTCTGTGCCTGAGCTCCAGCTCTGGAGACACCAACATGTGTTTGGATGTAGAACAGGCAGGCTGCCTACAGACTCCCAGCTTGGGTTAGATGCTGGGGATTGCAACAGAGTCCAATTTCCCTACGGTTTCTTAAATGGGACCTCCTGTTCCAGTCAGGGGTGAGAGGGGCTGTTACAATGGGCAGGATCACTTTGGTTGGTTTGTTGGTTTCTGTGACACTTTCTTTTGCAAAGCTGTAGTTTCCCTTTTGTCATGGTTCAGTGGAGAGCATTTACGGTTCAATAAACAACAAAAAATGTTATTGCACTCAGTTATAAATAATGGAGAGCTTAACCAGGATACGATCAAGCCTGTGACTCTGAATAATGCAAACTAGAGTGTTATACATTAAAGTGATACACAAGGGAAACCAAAGACAACTAAAGTATCTGATAAAATAAATAAACAGTAGGTCTCAGCTGGAATCTGCTGAGTCCCAGAATGTGCCTTTGGTTCCACACCTTTTTTTTTGCTTTTCTCCTTTAGCTGCCAATGTGGTATGACCTAGTTCTGGGGGCAGAGCGAAGGAAGGAAGTCCTGTTTCCCCTCCTTTCATAGAGCTTTAACCAGTCTGAGCCACTGGAGGATGACTGCTTGCATCTCCCACCACCCACAGGGAACAGTGGCAGGAGCAAGGAGGTGATTTGGGGCAGGACAGGGTGAGGAAGCAGGGCAGCTGCACAGCCCTGTTGTCTGGTGTTAAGACCATCTCTTGGGGGGCTGGAGATGAAGAGGGGACTTAATACCTGCTGCTTTCCCTCTGCTGGCTCCCTGCTGGGTTTTGTGGAGGGTTCAGGGTGGAGGTTAGGGTGCCCCTCCTCTTGCAAGCACAGCTGCAAGACAATGCACCTCTCCAGCACAGCTGTTTGCACCAGACTTACAAACCCCATCAGCCTTGGACCTGCCTGGGTGCCTGGTATGCAAGCACTGTGGTGTCCTCATCCCAGTGACCCTCAGTGGCTGTTTTTTTCCTTAAACTCTTCTCATCTGTCCTGTGGTAAGTGCATATACCCCTTTCACATCTGTTTCTCCTGGTCACTTCAGGATTTTGTACAATTTTTCCCTTTCACAAAGAATTCTGAAGGGTTGTGGGTGTGCAAATACCTCTTTTTGTCTCCCAGCTAGAGCCTCCATGGGCAGCAATTGTGTACAGTACAGCACAGCTGCAGTCTTTAAAAAATAAACCAGCTACCTGCAGGCAAACAGTTATGCTGGCACATAAAAATATTAGTGAGGTCCTCATATACTGCAGGATCATCTGCCTTGCCCTCTTGTAAAGATAACTCCTCGTTTGTGCCTGGGTCAGTGTCCTGTACCCTGGTGGTGCCTTGCAGCATGTTTATGAACACCTCTCATTCACGTGAGTGGCATTCCATAAGGAAACAGGAGCAATAATGGGCAATTAAGATAATCAGGTCACAATGTGAAATGTCACTGTGCCATTAACAAAAATGCATAAACAGCCCAAAGGCTGTAAATATTTTTCACATTGATTAATATTAATTTGTGTTTCTGACTCATTATGCAGTAAGAATAAGATGAGAATTAGATCACAAGTCAGTAAGATCAGGATAAGGAAAATGGAAGAATGTGCAAAATCTTCTTATAACGGATCATAGAAAATCAATCTAATATGTAGTGATTAGCATTGGCACATACAATAAACATAAGAAGGTGGTCTGTGGCATGACCGTACAGTTTGGCAAATCCAGGACAAACTCAGGATAGTCCACACTGTCTGCATTTGAGGGTGGAAACTGGGGAACAGAAAGGGGGAAATGAGGGCAATAGCGACCATTAAACCTTAACCCAAATTTCATTTGGCTTTAGATGACAGTGCTGGTATCACATGTGCAAGATGATTTACTCAGACTTTTACTTCTGCTTTCACAAAGTCTAGGCAAAGCTTTAATTTTGAAGGTGGTGGTAGATTGTCAGCATACTGCTCCTCCTGCGGTGAAAACCGCAGTACAGAAGTCTCTACCATGAAATAAACAGAGGCTCAAGATCTGTCTGGATGACTGGTTGATTAAAAAAAAAAGAAAAAAAATCAGGCTCCATTTATTGTAGATATCTTCAGACAATACAGGAGATGAGGAAAACTTTTCTTTGTTTTCTGTTCATTTGCCACCTTTATCACAACATAGCATTTTGTATGTGAGTTTGTAGTGTTGTTTATTATTGCCATCAGTGGAAATTAATGTATTCCCATCCATTTCTTCTCCTTTACAAAAGTGATCCAGACCTCAATGAAGTCATTTTTGTAACATGACAGAGATATTTATAAAAAACTGTTGATGTGCTGGTCTCTGTAACTCTCTTCTTCTTTCACTCACTTAGCACTTATTAAAGTGTCTGAAACTATTTACTAACTGCTGTGAATCTATACAGTGTTTGGCTTAAAATATTGTTTCTTTAAATTTACCAAACCAGTGTGAAATTATGGCCAGCACAGCAAGGATGAATAGTGTTGTTAACTGTGTATTTCCCAGCCCGTGGATTTTAGTCCATGTTGTGTAAAGGAAACACTGTACCACAGAGCAACTGCAAGTGGTGTTTATTCATTAGGGAGTGAGGGGGTGGGGGCTGGAAAATGGGACTGAGTCATAGAATCTCAAACTTTCCCAAAATTTGGGTGTGTTCAGAAGCACAGTTTTCATCCCTGTGACTGTACATGAGACAACTAACATGGTCTGATTTAATTCTGGAGAGACACTTGAAAAACATCAATATTTTGAACCCAGTTTCTCACAGGGAAAGATGATAAAATCTTTTCATAAAACTTATCTTACTAGCACAATCCCTCTCTTTGAGCATTGTGCCTTTTATTACTGAGGCCCATGGAGGTAATAATTGCCCCACACCTCTCTTAGCCTGGGATTTGCCAGTGTGGGATTTGTCAGGCTGGGTAATTAAGGCTACTGTTCACTGCTGAGGTCCACTTCCAGCTCATGCTGCATAAAACACAGCTGGTGCTCTCCCTGGGCATGGAGTGGACAAGCTCTGGCTGGGCATGGCCTTGGACATCCCTGGGGAGTCTCATTCTAAATCCAGACTAAATGGCAGTGCTGAGCTGTTCATCCCTGTGGGTGGAGAAGGCCCTGGCAGCACCGAGGGCAGGGCTGTGGACTGCAGGTGCTGCTGGTCCTTGGTTGCACAAAGAGCTGCTTCCCCGTGTCAGGCCTGGGGCTGGGGGTAGCTGGGCTTATCGGGAGGAGGTGTGGGTTCTGGATGTCTCTTCCTGTCTGTGCCTGGCCAAGGAAAATGCTCAGTGCTGTTGCCTCACCAAATAAGTCATTATTCCAGAGGAGACTTGGCTAGAGGCTTGGAAAACACCCTCCCGTTTTGGCAAGACTTGTCTCTATGCCAGGACTTCTCAGCATTATGGGGAAATGAAATGAACACAAACAACACAAACTCTGATCCTTGGCCACTGCCATCCAAAATAAACAGGACATGAGGATAGTGGTCCCACTTGACTTTTTTCTGCATCCTCCAGTCATGGCTGGGAGGGATAAATTAACCCCACTCCTGCTAAGCCGCCCTGCCGACCCTTTCAGGCAGGAGATGGGTACGTTGCTGCTGGCATTGCTGCTGGTGTCCCTGCCAGCCACGGGCACAAGGAAGGGAGATGTCCCCTGGGGTTCCCGTGCTGCCACCTCACTGTGTGAGGTCCTGCTGGCGCTGACTGTGTCCTGCGGGGCTGAGCTCTCCGTGCTGTCTCTGAAGAGTGGGCAAGCTCCACACTAAACCCTGCCCTGATCCTGACAGACCTGTTTTGTGCTACCTTCAGGTGCTGTGGCTCCTGCATGTCCCATCTCTCCCTTCAGCCCTCCCCTGTGTCACTGGCATAGAGTTGTTTTCTGATAAGATGGTGGTAATAGGGCCCAACAATCTTATCAGGTAGAAGTGTGTAACTCTCACGGTGTGTCTTTGCTGCAGTCGCCCCAAGGAGTGGTATCTGTCTTTGCTCTGAGTGAGCTGGGTGGCAGATCCAAACTGCCCCCCTAAAACACTTCTCATCTGCAGTCTTCTGGAGCACGAACGGGGCATATCGCTGTTGACTGCCCCAAACGTGGTAAGTTTGTGCATCTGCTGTTGAGTTTCCTCAACCTCTGGGTGTCCCGAAATCCCAGAGATGTGTACCCTACCTGCCCAGAGTCCCTTGGACTGAGATGTCCAGACTGACCAGAACTATTGCCGATGCTCTCTCACAGCTGAGGTCTCCCAGCCAGAAATATGACTGTGTTCTGTATCCCCTAATATTTTAGTGTTTGTTTTGTTGTTGTTGTTTTCCCAAGATAGGTTACTATTCTAAACATAATGGGTTTAGGTGCTCCATCATCTATTTTTCTGACCTATCTGGGTTATTGTATTTCTACAGGTCCCTATAATGAAAAGCTGCTGATGGCAGCAGCTCTGTGCATTGACAAGAATGAGAAAGGCATTTAGGAGCCTAGAAGATTACATACAAAGACAGGTAACCCTCAGTACCCCAAATAACAAAGTTTTAATTTAGGAAGGTATTTATTGAAGAGAGCCTGGAGGGCAAAGTCCTGGGGGAAGGGTTCCGTTTTGTCTGAATTGTCACAGACGACTGGACAAATGACCAGAGAAGGTATTAACAGTGTCAATCCGGTATTGCGTGTTGATTGATTGATTCTCCATGAATCCTTTCTTAAAAATAAATAAATAAATACATGAATAATGTAAATAAATAATAAATACAACAGCTGTTAGATGGGCCATCTTGTCCTTTTCTGAGTTGGCTTCCAGGAGAGTGGACAAGATGACCCAAGAGGGAGTTTCTATTTCTATGCTTTTAGTGGCTGTATCAGTGCTTGAGCTAAACTGAAGAAATCCATCCTGGAAACAAAACTAAAGAGTCCTTGGCTTTTTACCAGCCACTGCTCTGGCTATCTACTTCTCTGTTCCCAGAACTCCCCTGAATTGAAAGGTTTTCAGGGCCAGGCTGTGTGAGGGGAAATGTGCCAGGAGCCTGGTGGTGAGAAGCTGATGAGGGGACAAAGACCTGCCCACCCAGCACACGGGGCAAGACACAGCCATCTGGCAGCGGCCAGGGAGCCCTTGGCTTCCACAGCAGCAGTGAGTCACACTGCTGAGAGTAAAGAGACGGCGTGGGCAGATGTCCTGCTTCTGCAAACTGCGTGGCTGAGGTTTTAGAAAAGTGAATGGACCGTATGTGACACGGAGTACTGGAAAATGCTTGCGCACAATGGCTTGTTCCAATTAATATTGGAGCTTTTTAGTATTGGGCAAGCAGGAGCACTTTGTAGCACCAAACCTAAGATTAGAGCAGATTTAGCTGTCCTGTGTTAGGGCTTATGCTTCTACACATATACTGATTAACACCAATTTTCATGCTGGCTGACTCACAGCTCCTAAGCAATCAGAATGTTGTAGGCTTGTTATTTTTCCCAGTGTTCCTTTACCTGTGCCTAGGATGTCCAACCAGTAGTCTGGAAGCACATCTGGACTCTCAGTATGATGCTTCTTGGGGCAGTTTTCTTGCATTTGGCCAATTTGTGTGGGATAGAAAAACAAACCCTATAATCAATTAGGGCTCGGTGTTTGGCAGGGTTTTTTTGTAGTGAGGGTGGTGAGACACTGGAACAGGTTGCCTTGAGAAGTGGTGGATGCTCCACCCCGGAAACATTCAAGGGCTCTGAACAACCTGGTCCAGTGGAAGGTGTCCCTGCTTATCGCATGGAGGTTGGACGAGATGACAAGGTGTCTTCCAACCCAAACTCTTCTGTGATTCTATAAACACTTTCTCATTCATGTCTATGTTTAGCGAATCCCACAATGCTCCCATAACCCAGTATTTCTAACACCAACACACGCACACACAAATTAGCAGTTGAGCTTCTAAAACTGATCTGAACATACATGTTTTTACAAACTCAGGCTTCACTTGCCTTTGGTTTTGATTCTTAAAAGATACGTGCTTTGAAGCACTTCTGAGCTCTGGGAACTTAATTTTGTTTTAATGAGAGTCCAGATTGTCTAAATTGCATGATACTTGGCACTGCTAAGAAAAACAGTAGTAATCATAAGACCTTTGATATTNCTCTCTCACAGCTGAGATCTCCCAGGCAGAAATATGACTGTGTTCTGTATCCCCTAATATTTTAGTGTTTGTTTTGTTGTTGTTGTTTTCCCAAGATAGGTTACTATTCTAAACATAATGGGTTTAGGTGCTCCATCATCTATTTTTCTGACCTATCTGGGTTATTGTATTTCTACAGGTCCCTATAATGAAAAGCTGCTGATGGCAGCAGCTCTGTGCATTGACAAGAATGAGAAAGGCATTTAGGAGCCTAGAAGATTACATACAAAGACAGGTAACCCTCAGTACCCCAAATAACAAAGTTTTAATTTAGGAAGGTATTTATTGAAGAGAGCCTGGAGGGCAAAGTCCTGGGGGAAGGGTTCCGTTTTGTCTGAATTGTCACAGACGACTGGACAAATGACCAGAGAAGGTATTAACAGTGTCAATCCGGTATTGCGTGTTGATTGATTGATTCTCCATGAATCCTTTCTTAAAAATAAATAAATAAATACATGAATAATGTAAATAAATAATAAATACAACAGCTGTTAGATGGGCCATCTTGTCCTTCTCTGAGTTGGCTTCCAGGAGAGTGGACAAGATGACCCAAGAGGGAGTTTCTATTTCTATGCTTTTAGTGGCTGTATCAGTGCTTGAGCTAAACTGAAGAAATCCATCCTGGAAACAAAACTAAAGAGTCCTTGGCTTTTTACCAGCCACTGCTCTGGCTATCTACTTCTCTGTTCCCAGAACTCCCCTGAATTGAAAGGTTTTCAGGGCCAGGCTGTGTGAGGGGAAATGTGCCAGGAGCCTGGTGGTGAGAAGCTGATGAGGGGACAAAGACCTGCCCACCCAGCACACGGGGCAAGACACAGCCATCTGGCAGCGGCCAGGGAGCCCTTGGCTTCCACAGCAGCAGTGAGTCACACTGCTGAGAGTAAAGAGACGGCGTGGGCAGATGTCCTGCTTCTGCAAACTGCGTGGCTGAGGTTTTAGAAAAGTGAATGGACCGTATGTGACACGGAGTACTGGAAAATGCTTGCGCACAATGGCTTGTTCCAATTAATATTGGAGCTTTTTAGTATTGGGCAAGCAGGAGCACTTTGTAGCACCAAACCTAAGATTAGAGCAGATTTAGCTGTCCTGTGTTAGGGCTTATGCTTCTACACATATACTGATTAACACCAATTTTCATGCTGGCTGACTCACAGCTCCTAAGCAATCAGAATGTTGTAGGCTTGTTATTTTTCCCAGTGTTCCTTTACCTGTGCCTAGGATGTCCAACCAGTAGTCTGGAAGCACATCTGGACACTCAGTATGATGCTTCTTGGGGCAGTTTTCTTGCATTTGGCCAATTTGTGTGGGATAGAAAAACAAACCCTATAATCAATTAGGGCTCGGTGTTTGGCAGGGTTTTTTTGTAGTGAGGGTGGTGAGACACTGGAACAGGTTGCCTTGAGAAGTGGTGGATGCTCCACCCCGGAAACATTCAAGGGCTCTGAACAACCTGGTCCAGTGGAAGGTGTCCCTGCTTATCGCATGGAGGTTGGACGAGATGACAAGGTGTCTTCCAACCCAAACTCTTCTGTGATTCTATAAACACTTTCTCATTCATGTCTATGTTTAGCGAATCCCACAATGCTCCCATAACCCAGTATTTCTAACACCAACACACGCACACACAAATTAGCAGTTGAGCTTCTAAAACTGATCTGAACATACATGTTTTTACAAACTCAGGCTTCACTTGCCTTTGGTTTTGATTCTTAAAAGATACGTGCTTTGAAGCACTTCTGAGCTCTGGGAACTTAATTTTGTTTTAATGAGAGTCCAGATTGTCTAAATTGCATGATACTTGGCACTGCTAAGAAAAACAGTAGTAATCATAAGACCTTTGATATTTGCCAGAGGTGTAGCAGAACCTGTGGGTTATTTTTTACGTGTCTTATTCTCCAGCCCAGTTTTCAGGTGTGGCTGGCTATTACTGCTTTCCAGTTAGTGGACATGAACTTTAGTAATGAGTAACTTTGTTTTCTACATCTGATATGACACACAGTACCTGGAAGTTCTGTTTATTTTTTAAGGATAACATGAAAAACTGCTTTGTCATAGCTGACTGCCTCAGTATTTATCATCAGGATGCTAAGCCCCACCAGTTCATTTAATGTGAGTGAGCACGTGTGTTTGTGGGCACACATCACTGCTAGCAGACCTCTCCTTCCCGACCCACACTAATTACTCTGTCCATTAGTTCAAAGTCTGAGAGACGGGGGAAGGCAGAAATAATAATTAATTATAAACTGGAAAGCTTGTGCTCTTTGAGTTATAATAGCATGTGTCAAGAAACAGGCTAATTTTTGGTCATACTCTATTGGAGCTGGATTCAGTGCCTACTGGAGTCAATGGACTTGGCTTTGTTGGATCCAGCAATATAGGATACAGCTTGTGGAGGCTGACCCACCTCTAGCTGAGACAAAATGGCCCCGTCTTTAATGCCATGAGATTTTTCTGCAGGGCTGAATATTTCCAGGCTCTCTTTCCCATTATTGCAGTGTAATTCCCCTTTGCTGGTAAGTCACCAGTACTTCTTTAAAGGAAGTGGGGGGAATGATGCCAAGTGGTCCATCTGGGCTTCATTGGGAGGCAGAGGCAGCAGTAGGGCTGAGGAAATTGGAAGAAATTGTGGATAGTTACATCAATGTGCTACAAAAAGGAGAATCACCTGTGAAGTAGAGTTAAGTGGGCTCAGAGGTGTTTCCTTTGGGTTATAAAAGGCCTGGAAATGTATAATCACATTTTTATTTCTTGTCTAGTGGGGTGGAACAGAGACAGAAAGATTTGATGGGACCTGCCCTCTATGGCTGTAGCCAAGAGAGTTCTTGTATGTCAATTCTCTTATTGGCTAAGAGAGCAGGCGGTGACATAAACCTAACCCAAAAGGTGTCATTATTCCTCATTTCTGTATGTATTCTCCAGGAAGCAAGTGCCTTTTCCTGTGCTGATGCCGTGCAAAATTTCAGTGAGGTTTTATTTCTTTTTTCCTGATTTTTTGTGAATCATTTAATTCAGCTGCAGCTTCTTTAATGCCCTTGTTTTTTCTAATCCATCCATGAAGAGGTAAATGAATTTATGTCAGTGTGGCTTCTAAAGGAATATTTGTTAATTAATTCAAGCTACCTCTATTGTTTGCCTGTACCCACTGAACTGGTAGTAGCCATGGACTGACATAATGGCCCTCCCTGAGCAATTATAGTTTTATTTCCTTCTGGAAAACCAGACCAGTTTAATAAGTGTTTGAAGCCTGGGCCTTGGTTTTGTTCCAAAAGAGGGGTGCTCTTAATATGCCTTAGTTAGCACTTGGTAAGAGCCTTGAGAAGACAAAGCATTATTGTATCTGTGACTCCGGGTAGTGAGCTGAGCTCGTCAGCCTGTTAATTTATGGACAGGAGCATGAATGGGACTGACCCTCAAAACCACTTTGATTTTGCAGATTTGTTAAGTCCACAGACCTACAAATAAATCTTTCAGGTCTAGACACCAAATACAGGTGTGAAATAAGTTTTTTGTGTGCTGCTTGGCTGCAGTTACAAGGAAATTCTGTCCCTCAGTGTGAGCAGAAGGGAACTGATTTGGCTTTCCATTACCCCATCTCTTAACAATTGCATGTAGCCCTGGCCTGTGGGATTTGCCATACACAGCTTAAGAGAATATTTTCTTAGTGGCTGTGCTTACAAAGGTGGCTATTCTTTCCCATTTCCCAAGTGCTCTTCCTCCCTTCTTCAGTGTAATCTCTCCTGCTGCTGTTTGCCTGCCTAAGGCTTTCATTAGCCTAGGAATATGATCTCAGTCTGAAACCCAAACCAAGATGTAAATACAACAGCAAGTGGCAGAGCTGTTAGTTTGGGGTTGTTTAGTTGGTTTTTTCTTTCCCCTTAGCCTACGTTGCCTGTTTCTGGAGAAGTCACCCTTGTGTTTAGCATCTTGTTTAAATTGCTGAGGTGTTCCCATGTCTTTGAAGGGTTACCCTGCACTTGCCTGTGGCATGCTGTTCCTAATCACCTCCGTTTGTTGCTGACACATACTTGGCTCATTTTATCTGTCTGTGATCTGGAGATGGGGGTAGGAGGAGGAATTGTGCTTTCTTAGCCTGTGATGGCAGGTAGCAGTGCAGAGCCCCCACACGACCTGACAGGGTGAGACAACGCTGTGAAAGAGGGGGAGAGGATGTTTCCTAACTGCAGTTCTCCTGTTAAAGCCGCTCTTGCGAGTAACTGCGCTCTGGTAGAAGAGTCTGGATACACATGTATGTCGCTGGCCAGCCGTGGGGACAGCGTGCCTCATACCATCACTGGAAGAGAGGTTGTTCCCCCTGTGCCAGGCTCCTGACAGTGCTGCCAGCATGAACACGGTGTCTGGGAGCCCCCTGAGCCCTTTTTGTTCCTATTCTCCCTCCCTCCTCATCTCTTCATGGAGCGCAGGCTGGGAGCTGGTTGCACCGCCCCTGACCGATACTCGAGTCACCGCGGTGTGTACGGGAGCTGTTTGGGAGTGAGGGCAAGCCTGGGGCACCGAAATCTTCCAAGTTGCAACACCTCCTGCACCTCCTGTGTGCTGCGCCGATTCCAGTTCTTGCACTCCTCCCCTCCTCGCTGACAAACACTACAGGAATGCGCCAAACCAAAGTGTCTGGGTTTCTGTTTAAATTTTCACTTTTTTTTTTTTTTTTAAACTCCTTGAATAAAAGGCTCTAAAGACATGCACGACTTTCTGGGCTCCTAAATAAGACATTGCTGCTCTGTTGGCATATCTTCAAAAATTAGCCATGGAATTTTAGGTCTTCCTATTACTTCAGTCAGAGAGAGCTCCCTTCTCAGAGAGCAGGTACTCAGCTCCTACAACTTGTGTTCTGCTAAGATACATTAAGAAGAGCAGCAAAATCATTAGCTGCTCCCAAAAGCTTGGCCTAGGAATTTAAAATATGCTGTCCAAGAGGATATGAAGATTTGGAAGACAACTATACTGTGCCTCCTAGTGCAGTCTTCTAGGCAGCACAGAAATGGATACAACATCTATTATGAACCTCTCTTGAAAAAGCAAGTGCAATTCACATGCTGTGCTCATGTTTCTGGTGAGATCTTCCATAATTACGTCAATATTAGCCTGATTAGTTACTAAGCTTTCAGAGTGGGAACGTGAATTGCTACTGTGGGTTTCCTTTCTGCCTTACAACTGGCTGAACAGTGATTTAAAGTCAAGTGAAGGCTGGAATTTCAAAATCTGAAAGACAGTTTTGTACTTGGGAATGTTTTCAGCCATCCCTTCTAACTTACATACTTGTCTTCTATAACCTGGCATAATGTTTTCTTGCCTCAGTCAACACCATCATTGAAGTAATGATGTTAAATTAGTCATGATCCAGTAACTTACAGCAGGTTTTGTTCCCAAATGGGAAGCTTTTTCAGTACAGAACATTGTATGTTTTAGATTGCAGGGTTAGAGTCCACTCACTCATTTTGTTTTAAATTTTTTAAAAAAACAGCACAAGTTGAGATGCTTTCTAAAACTAAAAAAATAGAGAAAGCAAATATGATTATTTTCAGAGTTCCAGCTCAAGGGGGCAAAGGTCAAGGACCTGCAATGGATCAAAGTTATTAATTAACAACTACTTACTGGATTCTTCCTAATTTATGACTTCATGTATTATAACTCTTTCTGTAAAACATCATAAACATGCCCATTGAGTAATCATACAGTATGAACGGACAAAAAAAAAAAAAAGCTTAGAACAGAGCAGCTACAAATTAGTAGAGCCTCTTCTTGACTGGAGCAGGTCAGAATTTACTCAGCAAAACACTTAGTTGAAAGAATGACTTCTCAGTTAATAAAATAGCGGAATCCCCCTCAATGCTGGAGAGGAGTCAGCTCTGCCAGGGTGTGCTCCCCATGCCTGGAGCAGGGCACGGCTGCAGTGCTGGGGGCTGAAGGGCAGCCCCACAATTGGGCCAGAAATCAGCTGCATCTTTATTAGGGATGCTCTGTGTGGCTCCCTCCATGACTGTACTGAAGGTGTGGGTGAGGGCTGCGGTGCCGTAGCTATGCTGAACCGACTAAGGCACACCCTGGAGAGCCAAGGAATTGCTGGGCAAGGTGAAGGTCCTCATGGGAGACCCCCAAGAGGCTTGTGATGATGGACATTTGTCTGTGCTTTTATTTAAAGAGTGCTGTGCAATTTGAACAGAATATTAAACCTGAAAATGACTTGGAGAGCATCTGCTTCCCTACCAGCCTGCAGGTTTTAATATTTAACCACCCTTTATAACCAGGGCATCACGAATGTTTGTATCCCTTCTAGCAGGAGGGGGAATGGAGAGGAAGAGAGGCAAGTCTGAAAAGTGAGTGTGGAATCGGGAAGGTGAAGACCAAAGAGCTGGATGAGGCCTTTTCTCTCCCTGGCAGCTGGAGAACATTTTTGTATAGGGAGGAACCCACAGTCCATCTTATTCTGATTTAGCCATATTCCAATAATAAACGCAATTTCAATGTGTGAGAGGCTGAAACATGCCTGGAAATCACTGTTAATTTGACAGTGGCCATTTTACTTGTGGGAGGTTTGATCTCAGACAGAAGTCCCCAGGGATCAGGATCCTGCAGGAGGTAGATCTCCCTATCTGCCTGATTGCCTCTCTGCCTCCCATCATCATGGCTATTTGCAGTCTAATAACTAATAACCTCATACCTTGCCTGTAAGGCATTGTCTTTATCTTATGGATTAGAAGCTGAAGTACAGCACAGACAAACGACTCGCCCAAGGTCATGCAGGAAATCTCTGTGTGAGCCAAGAACTTCGAAACCAGTATTTCTGAATCATGGCTTTAACATCTCTGTACCACCTTTGGTCTGGTTAAGGCTGAGTCCCTGCACAGAAGGAAAGAGAGTAAAAAAACTCAAAAAAGCACAAAACACACCAACCCCCATGTTCACATTCTTTAGTGAGAAACATTGCCTCTAATTCAATCTTTTCTCTTATGCTCTGACCCTTCATATTTCCCCAGCTGTCACTTACTCTAAAGAGCATTCCCAGCGTGTTTACTTGGTCAGTGAGTGAACCTTCAGGGTCACAAAGCCTTCTTGCCTGCTGCATCTTGGATTTGTCTTTGTTTTCTTTTCCTTTTGGTGGTGTTGTTGTAGGGCAGGCAAGGGAGGGCCCTCAGAGGCAGCCAGCCAAGGGTGTGAGCAGTGCCAGGTTAAGTAATGGCTCTGCTGACATGGATTCTCGTAACTGCTGCCTATTCCTGCCCTGCCAGGAACAGCCCATCAGGCGGCAAGTTTTGAAAGTCTAATCATTCCAGACCAGTAATCTGTTGACCTATACAGGGCTGCAGGAGAAACCCTGCGCATACATGTGTGTTTTCTGAGGGAACTTATTAATTAAATGTAATAATACTTAATTATCTTGGTAATAAGTGGCTGGGAGCTACAGGAGTCTGATGAAGCACATGTGAGAAGCTAGGGAGGTTGGTGTGTTCAGGGTGCAGGATGGAGGGCACAGGCTGAGCTGTGGGGGGATGCAAGGGAGCTGCTCCCAGGAGTGCCTGACCCCTGGGAACAGGATGCTTGTGGTCCCTGGTAAGCACTGCCTCACTCCACTCATATCTGCTCAGTAAAGGGTGTGATTCCCTCTCACCTTTTTGGTCTACCTCCTCTTTTGTTTATTCCAGATCTGTTGGAGATGGTCTGCAGCAGTGGAGTTACAGGCATTTTGAAATGCCCAAGCAAATCCTCTATGTTGGTTAGAGCTTTAAAGCCATTCTGAACAGGCTGGATACACCACCTTATGATGTCCACAAGATTGGAAACTTTATTTTATTTTCAATAATTGCTTAAAATGGCATACTATCCTAGATTTGCTTCATTAAGCAGAGTCTAGCTCTTTAATTGACTGACAGAGAAAACCCTGATATCTCATTTCTGCATTTTTTTCCTGCCCGCTTTGAGTTCATGAACTGATCCATGCCTCCTCCTTGTCACGATGTCAGAGAAGCAGCTCAAAGCCTAGTGCTCTGAAGGTGACTGTTCAAAGAACAGCTTGATGGATATACTGAAGTTTAGACATATTTTGAAGTCCTCTACCAGAAAAAAGACATTAGGTTCTGAATGCCAAAGCATCATCATGGAAAGATTTTGGAGAAAATGAAGTTTGTTCATAGACTTGTTTTTGAATTATTGTATCTGTTGTGATTTGTAGTGGTTTGTATCTGTGATAGAGTTGCAAATGATTTCCCTGACCGGGATTCTTTCACAGGCTTTAGCACTGAGCATGTCTGTGCATTTTTTAATGTTATTCCTTGGTTTTGAGAAATTTCTGCTTTCAGCATTTTGGCCATTAAATGTGGCCACTTCCATAGGGGTGATGTGAAGAGCAGGTGAATCCTTTGATAAGTGGTCTTGACTCAACTTTTGCTGGGGCATAGGCCTTTGCACAGAATCTGAAGTGGGGCTGGAAGGAGCTGGGGAGCAGAGGTGGAGGTGCTCAGTGAGACCCTGAGCTCCTTGCTCTGCTGGGGCAGACCCGAACTGCTGTGTCACGGGGGAAGAGAAGGCTTCGTCTGGGCCTTTTGTGTTGACACAAAGAAGCTTTGCATTGCTTAAACGCCTTACTTTAGGCAATACTTCACCTTGTGGGGAATGTCTCTGACACGACACCATGATTTTAAACATCTGTTTTGCCTTTGAGGGCTGTATGTGTAGGAATGTTGTCCATTCCTCCTTGATGTGAAAGGGTGTGCAAGCTTGCCAGAATCCAGCCTTTTACAGACACCAAACACAGTTGCTGTGCAACTCTTGTAGAGAGTATCACAAATCTTAATTTTTGCAGGCTGATGTAAACCAACTCATACCCATAAAACCATAAAAAATACATTGTTATTCTTTAGAATTTTCACTTAATCAATTTAAAACACATCCCTAAATATCTGCTGAAATTAGTATTTTGATATTTCTCAGAATAGATAATGTGAGGGGTAAATACTTGTGACAATAGGAATGAGTTATACCCTAAACATCTGCTGAAATTTGATTTCGATGTGGTTTTTAGAAGGACCTCCACTCACCGATAGACCAAATTTCTAGGCTGTTATTTGTGATGACTCAATCCTGAACTAAAAACCAATCAACTGGAGCAACTACTCCAGAAGAAAATGTGACTACCCTACTGGGAAATTCTGTGTTCAGTGCAGAACGACTTGTTTCATAACTTATTAAAATCAAAAATATTTAATGGTTTACTAATCTCATGCATAGAAGCTAGTGTATATATTGGTTTAGAGAAAGTGTATTTATGGATGTGAAGGGAGTAGGACTGGAAGGTCTTTGAAAGAATTTGCTGTTTGGCTCACCACACGTGTGGCTTATATGGCTGACACACACAGCATGCTTTGGTTTCACTCTGACTTAAAAGAAAATTCCACCTTTGACCAAGAAGTGACCAAATAAGTTTTGCTGGGTTTTTTTCCCCTGACCAAGTCAGCATTTATGCTTCCTCCTTTGATCTCCACAAGGAGGAAATGTCATAGAATCATAGAATGGTTTGGGTTGAAAGGGGCCTTAAAGATCATCTAATTCCAACCCCTTCTGCCGTAGGCAGGGACGCCTTCCACTACACCCGCTTGCTCAAAGCCCAGTCCAGCCTGGCCCTGAACACTTCCAGGGTTGGAGTATCCGTAATTTTCTGGGAAACTAGTTCCAGTGCCTTGGCACCCTCACAGTAAAGAATTTCTTTCTAACAGCTGATCTGAATCTTCCTCTTTCAATTTAAAATTGTTACACCCCATCCTATCACTACACTGCCTGATAGAGAGTCCTTCCCTGTCTTCTCTTTAGGCCCCCTTCAGGTACCAGAAGGTTGCTATAAGGTCTCCCTGGAACATTCTCTTCCCTAAGAGCTAGATAACCCCAACTCTCTCATACTGGAGACGTTCCAGCCCTTGCATCATCTCTGTGACCCTCCTCTGGACCTGTCTTATGCTGGGGACACCAGAGCTAGATGCAGCACTGCAGGAGGGGTCTCATGAGAGTGCGCTAGAGGGGCAGAACCACCTGTTTCAACCTGTTGGCCACACTTTTGATGAAGCCCAGGATGTGGTTGACTTTCTAGGCTGCAAGGCGGTGTTGGCAGGTCATAGTTGGTTTTATACCCACCTGGTGCTGTGCAGCTGCCTGCTGGCTGTGTGCTGGTGGGGCTCTGGGGGGTTTGCTGTTCCAACAGGCACCAATTAACTCCTTAACAAAAAGTTCACCAGTGATGGTCTGGAGACACTCCAGATTAAATATTGTAGGCCTATCCATGACCACACCCTTCAGAAAGAGGTCATGGTTCATGAATTACTGTGTCATGCACCTACTGCAGGACAAGGCCTGCCTAGTTAGAGGCATGATGGGGCTGTGTGTGCAGAGATGCCTTGGCTGGCTTTGCAGGAGTGGGTGCTGGCCCTGGAGGCACTGTTCTTTCAGCAAGGCACTGCTGGGGTGCTGGTTCTACACTCTGGATGGTTTTCAGATCCCAGCCAGGCATGAGCCACGTGGATGCCTGGGGCTCTGTTAGCTCAGGGGTCTCCTTTGGCTGCTCGTAACCAAGTAGAGACAGGGCTTTTTCAGAAACAAGAAATGTTTGCGCCCACATAAAATGGTTACAGTGTCATCCTTGTTACATCACCTGTACTACTCCACTGCTGCTGACTATGAACAAAGTCCCTCTGGTTGCCTCAGTCTGAGACTGGCCAGTTTGCCTGCTGCATGGCTGGTGGGTAGGAGGATGTATGAGTGAGTGGTGTGCCTATATGATGCTATGCTAGTATGGACCCAGGGTATCTTGTTCTTTTTGGGGGCTCCTGGGCCAGCAACTCTGGCTAATTGGCCATACCAGCAATCACAGTCACAAAAACAGTGAAGATATAAATTATAGAAACAAGTTCTATCTGAGCTTGAAATAACTGAGTCATGCTTCAGAGTATCCAAGCCACAATTTGAATCTGATTTGATTTACTGCCAGTCACAAGAATTGATTCTGGCAGGAATAATCAATATTGCCTCTTAATTCTCTCAAACAGTGTCAACACATTCATGTCTAAGAGACACACTCCCTGTGTTAATACATGACAATCAAAATGCTTCAGCGCTGGGTGAACATACTGAGGGACCTAAATACACAAATCTGTGTGCTAGCTCAACCATGATGAGAATATTATCTGATTTTAGGTCTAAAGTGAAAACACACCCTTCTCAGTGGCAGATGATCTTGTCAGTCCAGGTAGCTCTAGGCAGAGCAGATGTGCCGTGTGCGTGCTTGTGTTACCTAGCACACGGTAGGGGGAGAAATTGGGCTGCTACCTTGTGGCCTGGATACATCTGGGAGAGATGGAATCCTTTTAAATGTGGAGCCTCATGTAGCTGTACTGTTTAAACCTGCCTTATCCATGTGTTGTGTGCAAGTTGATCATGAGGAGCTCGCTTGAAGATCAGGACTGGAAACTCTTCTGGGCAACAATCTCCAGCAGTTCCAGGGTGAGCACACCTGAACAGCTGCACTAGTTTGTCTGGACCCTGTCCTCTCTCCAGGAGTGCCCACGTAAATGGGCACTGGGGTGGAAGGCAGAGCAAGGCAGGTGTGCATGTTACTGCTCCCCTCGTGAGGGGGTGTTCACAGTAACTTCCTGACAGTCACCCAAGAATTTCTGTCATGCATTTGTTCAGAGTTTTTACAATATTACGTGATCATGAGATTTTACAGTCTTCTCTGCCTGCATGGGGAACTGCCCGTGAGTCAAGGTTTTAAGCAGCAAGTAACCTCTATAAACAATGCAATGTTTTGCACTTCCCTTCTCCCTCACTTTGTGTCCCCAGCCCTCAGAGCCGGGCTGGCAGTGACAGGAGGCTCATCTCCTGGCTCTGCTGCAGGCTGGCCGTGGGCTGTGTGAGTGGTTCAGTCAAGCCCACTGTTGCAGATGATACAGTGCCTTCAGGTGGCCTTTGGGACAGACAAAGAGGAAACCTCTGCTCTTAGATGTTGCTGCTGCTCTGCACTATAGATCTGGGACCTCGCTGTGCTAAGTGATGCACAAACGTCCCAGCTCCTGGCACGCTGTAAGCTAAAAGAATTCTGCCACCAACTCAGGTTGCAATCCAAACAGACACTTCTACATTCTCTGGCTTTACTAGCAAAGATTTGCCAAGTCACTTATGGAAGTGAAGCAGTTTTCAGAGACTCTGCAAAGCTGCTTTGGCAGATATTTTATTAGCCATCTTTGCCAGGAAACTGAAGCAATACCATGATACAGTAAGGGACACTTAACTCCCTTTCAGGGTCAACAGAGGGTGAACAAATAGCCAGCTGACACAGAGCTGTATGAAAAGATACACATCAAATAAATGCTTGTGTGTAACAGATGACAGATACTTGTCATAACCTTAAGCATATAAAAATATGTAGCTATCTGGACCAGAATGATTGTTAGAAAAACAATTCAACTACCTTCTGGGTATTCTCCATTTCAGTGCTGCTGAGAGCTGTATTGTAGCCAAGATACAAATATTTTAAATGATGTAGCTTTACAGGAAAGAGAAAGATCTCAGATGTAAAATGATATTCTTGTTATTTTCTCCTGTCTCTTCTCAAAGTAAGAGTGAACCCCTTTGTACTGAAGATCAGCATTTTGTCAGCTGATAGAGTTTTACACAGCATTCAGTGAAGACTGGAAATTCTGCAGTTAGCTCTTTTTTAAAGGAGTAGATGGGTAAATTAGAAGAAAAACAGAGGTGCAGAGCTATATCTGCTTCAACAACTGATGTTAGTAAGTGGGAACAAAAGATCACTTGAAATTTCTTACACTACTTTATTTGCATTTCTGGGATTTTTAGAATAACCAAACACACATCTTGTAACGTGTAACTGAATTCAGTTCATGCAAAGAATGTCAATGTTACAAATTTTTTGTTCTGTGACTTTCAAATTTGCCATCTTTCTGACAGAAGCATACAACTTTTCACATTAAGACAGGCTCTCTGCTCTCTTCATTGTCTGAATAAAAGGCAGAAGCTGACACTTGTGTATTATGATCTTTATACTGATGCACCTTTTGATGCAAAACCATTTTCTTTCCCTACCTAACTGGCAGCTTCCTTTATGTGGTACTGGGTGCTAGACAATGAACCCTAAGTGATTGTAATACTCTCCAGACACTTCAATTATGTCATTTTTTCAGATTTCTCATGTGGAACAGGATCATCCAGCCTGCTTAAACAGCCATCCTCCTCCCTTTCACAACCTTTAGAAAGTTTTCTTAAAAGGTGAAGTTATTTCAAGTGCTCTAAATGTTGAACCAAGAATGTCTGGTTAAATCAAATAGCAGGGATGCCTTATTTATCATGAAGTGAATAAAGCTGTGATGGATTCTTGTATCATGAACAAACTGGTCATTTTCCCATCACCCTGGGATGTGCTTCAATTTCACAGCATGTACCTCTGGGGCAGAAGGCATTCAGCATGTGAAAGCTGAATGTCAGTTTTGTTTTTAACTTAAAAAAAAAAAATGTTTGTGGAAGAGCTGTTGGGCGTACTCTGATACGAAGGAATGATGAGCAGTGGCCAAGAAACATGAAGGTTCTTTGTCTTTATTGCCTGGCTAGGGCATAAATGTATATCGGGGCTCTCCAGGAGATGTGGGATCTGCCTCCAGGGCAGATGCCATTCCTCTGTTGGAAAGTACACCTGCCTGTTGCAGAGCTGTGGAAATTAGGCATGCTAGCTTGTTTTTTTTGAGAAATGATGGGGCTGTAGCAAAAGGATGAGGCTTTCCAAAACACTGTGTAAATTTGAGATCAATGGGTGGTCTGTGACTGCGGCACTCAGAGCCTCCAAGGTTTGTGGTTCAGTCCCAGCTGCAAGCTGGCACCTGTGGGGTGGTGGTCAGGACATGAACATCACTCCTGTTCTCATCCATCTGGCTGAAAGAGGTGGGAGCAGCTGTGCTGTTTCGTCTCACCAGTACCAGTGGGATGGCTAGGGAAGGGTCCTGATAATGAGCAGTATCCAGGCTTGGCCCTCTCCTGCCTCATGTCACTTAACCCAGCTCTTCCACCTCATTGAATGCTCAGCTTGTAGAGTAGACTCTGCACAAAGAGCTCTAGCTGAATTCATATTGATCATATTCTAGTATGGGCTTATCCTACTTTGTAGAAAGAACAGAGGTTTTTAACTGAAGGAATAGAAAATAATGTGGTGGTTGCATTTTCAAAGGTGTGGCAACCATAGGTTGTGGTACTAGGACAGAGAGTGTTGCAAGTGGTCATTGTTGGTGGCAACACTGAATGAGATCTAGCTGGTTTAAATCTCTGACTTTTCCACCAAAGCATGGTGGGCTAACAGGCTGGGAGTGTTGGAGGTGGCTGTTGGCCAGCTCTCTTTAGCACCTTCCTCCTTGAAATAACCTCCTTTGTCAAGGCACTGGGAGACATAATGAGGAAACGAAACAGGTAAATATATCTTTGGTAGATGTACACTCATCCTTCTGCTACTGTGAAGGGAATTTGAATGCACTTTTGAAATGTGTATTGACACAATTTCCCCGAGTCTGAGGTAACAGGGATCAACTTCTGTTGTGCCAGGATGTGAGTCTTGAGATCAGCGTGGCTGTGAGCCATTGGAAATATTTTCCTCAGTAAGAGAAGCGGTGAATACCAGGGTTGTATGGCAGGTCTAGCTGAATAAAGACTCCAGTTAATCTCTGCTGAAGATTCTCAAAGTGAAGATTTTATCCTTGTGCAAAATATCTGTACTTGATATGTCTGACCTTGAGTGCTGTGTATTTCTCCTCTAAAACATGTGAGATTTGAAATGCTGCTGTTCTGATTTGCTAGATTTTTTTTTCCCTGAGAAGAGCAAGTGTGGGTGTACTTCTGCTCTGTTTCAGTGCACCACTGTGAGAAGGGAAGGCAAGCAAACCAAGGCCCTGTTGAGGGGTGAAAGAGGGAAGACAAGTGTGGTTCTGCCTGGAGTTCAAGTTACAACTTCAGACCCTAGAGTGACTTTAGTTGGGTAGGTCAAGGTGTGTAACTGGCCTGCCAATCAGTGCATCTCAAATGCATTAAAAAATGTAAGATAGAACCCTTTCACCTAGAAATTATTCTTATAAAAGTGTGGACATAGACACAGAGAAAAAAAAAAAAAGCTTTGGGGAAAAAGTCTGTATTTTCTGGATATGACTGCAAAAAACAGAAGTGCTCAGTCTCTTTCATTTTTATTTAAATAAAAGACCTCTGTTTAACAGTGTAACAATGTCTTCAGAATTCTTTAGGTTATGGTCTCAGAGCAGAGGAACCCAATTATTGAAAGATTTAGCTTTGCTAGAAGCAGAGTGGGCCCAGCCAGTGGGCTACTGGAGACCTTCTCTCTCTCTACGACCTGAGAGGAGGCTACAGCGAGGTGGAGGTTGGCCTCTCCTCCCAAGTAACAAATGAAAGCATGAAAGAGAATGGCCTAAATTTGCACCAGGAGATGTTTAGATTGGATATCAGGAAAAATTTCTTGATGAAGAGGGTTGTAAACCACTTGAATAGGCTGCCCAGGAAGTGGTTGAGTTACCATCCCTGGAGGTATTTAAAAGATGTGTAGATGTGGCACTTAGAGATATGGTTTAGTGGTGGACTTGACAGTGCTGGGCTAATGGTTGGACTTAAGGATGTTTAGCCGTCTTTTCCAACCTAAATGATTCTATGATTCTAGTTTTATACTCTTTCTGAAGGTTTTCAACATTTAAGGAAAAATTGTGGAAGTGTGTGTACATCACAAAGCTGAAAGCAAGGTCTCATGGCAAGGAGCAAGAATATACTTTGGATGTTCTTGCTAGGCAATTTTGAACTGAGAAACAGTGGTGGGCAGGAGGACTCTGTTTTGGAGAAAAAAAACCATCCTTGTTCTCTTCTTTCCTGCAATCCAGATCAAAATTTGTAATGACCTGAATGTTCAGTAAGACTTATGCTAAAAGCAAACCCAAGCAGTGAGGTGGCAATGTTTCATTCTGTGGGATTTCCTTGTACATAACAGCAGAAAGTTTGAATTGATGCTTGGTATGCAAAGCAGAAAGGAGAAACAAGCTGTGGAGGGGGTGAGAGTCAGGAGATGGCTAAGCATAGGTTTGCTGAAACTCTGTAGTACTGGAAGAATAAAAAGTGGGAGGCTTCATGCTCTTCATAGAGTGATCCAAGCAGGCTGTAAATAGTGTTGGTGAAAAGGCTGCAGCAAAATGGGAAGTGAAAGGGCGGCACACTAAAGAAAACTTTAAAAAATATGTTTAGCATGAAAAAGAAACTAATCCACATACTTTGACTGGGAATTGAATTTTCTCCTGTTTCCCAGACAATGCTGGCACCATGTGGCCACTTTATTTAGCTTGCCTTGTACAAAAATATTTCTGAAAAATCTTTGCTCTTTCTCAGCATCTTTCTGATCAGGATTCCTAAAAAAAACAAAGCTCATTAACACTCAATTCATTGTTCATGATGTGACTCTTGGGGATGTCCTGTGCAGGGCTAAGCGTTGGACTCGATGATCCTTCCAACTCAGAACACTATGTGACTCTGTCACTACTGACTCAGCTGCTTGCCTTGCCTGGGACACCATCTCCATTTTCTAGAAGAGGCCTAAATTGGTCATTTGGGGTCTTTTACTTTCTGACCACTGATCATGTTTTTAAAGCGATCAGTCAGCTTCTTTTAACACACAGAACAGTTTTCAGCTGTGCTTGGCTTTTGAATCTAAATGAGAGGAAGAAATTGCCACTTGCACGGCAGGCTGTAGGGAGAGTGTTTTCCCACTGTGGGGACGTTTGTAGGGATGGGGAGCAATGTTAGAGGACAGTAGGTTTGCAGGGAGGGAAAGAAACTGAAGCAGCAATTCTTCCTAAACAGGAAGAATGTGGGGTGCAAGAGGAGAGGTGAAGCTCGTTTTGGAAAGACCAGGAGGAGGAGAGACATTGCAGGGGCCAGGACATACCCACGCACGAAAAAAGGAGTGAGAAGAAGGAGGAAAGAGAGCTGCAGTGGTGTTTTTCATGTGTTCTCTGAAAAGGAGCAGCATCCTGTTTAAAGATCTTAGAGGAGTCTTCTGTGACTGCTGGGCTATGGAGAAGAAAACTGCATATAATTCCAAGCTGAGTTGATTAGTTTAATGAATCAGGCTATATGGGAGTGTTTTTACAGCAATTCTACTTGTATTTTTGAAGAACGGAAATCTGAGTAGAGACAGCATTTAATACTACCTGAAGTAGAATTCTCTTACACAGACCAGATTCAAAGAACTTTGCAGAAATGCTCCTGAAGCTTAAGTAAAAAATGCTTGGGTAGAGTAGCTTTAATCAATGATACTAACAGCTTATTAACATGCATCTCAAATAGCCTGGCAGGAACAGAATCTGTTTGGAGGAGTTCCTCTTTGAAGTTCTGTACATCCAGATAAAATGGAAAAACTTGGCAAAAAACATAAACAGTCAAAAAAGCATTTCTCCCAACCAAGTTTCAGACTGTATAAGAGATGATGCAGCAATATTAAATTTATTATAAGACAGAGCACATGTATAATAGCACACAAGTAATGTGTACAGGGGAGCGGTACATGCTTGTATACATTTCTGTATTTATAAACACGTGTGTGTATATATATACGCACAGACACATTCCTTTTTGTGAAGTTTTTTTTAAAAAACCTCATACAGGTTAAAAAAGAAATGAAAGCATAAATGTAAAATGAATGATAGAGCTGTTAAACCTTATAAAACCAAAGAAGTCTCAGTCACAAATAAGTGCCAGGTGTCTGCATGCCTGATAGCAGCAAGTGGAAAGTCAGTTACTAGGAAACACATGCCTCATTCTAAAGTATGCAGTACTTGCTCTATAAATGCAGGCATTTGTTTAAATAAATATTGACAATAATTATGGCTCTGTTTTATGGCTTTTATGAACTTTTTACCACGTGTTTAGGTGACAGGAAGTCTTTAATCTGACTTGGTTGAGATTTAAGGCTCAATCTTGCTCAGATTGGTTGCTCTTTGTTAAAATATCTAGCTGGTATTCTGTCAAAACTTAGCAGGGAGTAGGCTACAAGATTCCATAATCCATGATAATAGAGTTACTTGGGCAACTGCCTTGCACAGTGTGAAATAGAGAAATGTTTTTGCATCTAGGTGAAAATTCAAAGCAGATCACTAAATTCCTTCTCCTTTATCACTTGGAATATAAGTGTAGTTTCCTGGGAAAGCTTTCTTTATCTAGAGTAGACCCAGGAGAATGAGACTATTTGAACTTAGTACTGAAGATCTATGAATGCAGGCTCTTTGCCTTTCTATGGTAGATTCTCTTCTGCAGCTTCTATCCAAATGGGAAGATATTTTTATTTCTTTGGGTATACATGATTAAATATAAAAGAAAAAATGCACATACCTATTCTGTGTGAGGTTTGCACTACCATTTGTTCACAAAGACTGCTTTTTCAGCTCTTGTTCCTAGATGTGTTGATAAAAAGACAGTAAAAGTACTATGTGTGCTGTTTTATGTGTTCTTTCAGTGCAATTTGAAGCAGGAGTCTGTCTGCATTGTTAAAAGTTGTTGGTCTGGATACACACTGAACTCACCAGTATGTAGAGGTTTTACTGCTGGGAGTATGACTTGCTGGAAGCTAATAAATAAAATTTCCTGAGTGTTTTGAAGGGGTATAAACGGCTTAAAAAGGAAAATCAGAAAGTGAATGTGGCTGGGGAGAAGAGAATAGGTTCTTCTGCTTAAATGTGGAGCTAGGGAAAAGGTGAGCTTTTTGGTAGACTATACCTAATTGCAGCTCTGCCTTCTCGAGTCTCCTGGTTTGAAGAATAAGAAATTCATTTCTTAATGCTTTAGAGGCTTTTGCACAGCTCTATGGGTGAAAGGTGGGATGTGTCATTAACGATGACCATAATCACTTTGGGCCACCGTATTCCTGACGTCTGTGTAAATTTACCAGAGCCATAGAGAACTACCGCGGGCAAGCAGAAGTGAAGTGCATCTTTACAAGGCAAACAGGCTTACACCTCTTTCTGCCACAGAATGAAACTTTGGTTGTGAAAGAAAAATAATGAGCTGTTTGAGGGTTTTTTCTAAACTCTTACTTCCCGCTTTCACTCTGGTTTCTCAGTGGAGTCAGAACAAGTAACAGCTAAAGGTACCATTAAACATGCTAGCAAGGCATACTTTAGGTTCTCCAGAAAATTTTCTATGAGTATGCCTTGCAGGAAGGACTGGGATATCACATGCAATGTAAAAAGATGAGTATTAACATGTTGTAGCTGATTTCAAAACTAAATCTATTTTCAGGGAAAGATGAAACATGGTAAATATTTTTTTTCCTTTTCAGGAGGAGGAAGGAGGACACCTTCTTAGCTAATTCAGATCATGGTTTCCTACCTAGTTTGTTAAAGATTTAAAGCCTTGGAGGGTGTCACTCCAAGTACCTTTGGTGACAGAACTCATATAGAGAGGTTATAACCCTAATTTGTGAATGAGAAACATCACAAGAAGTAGAGTACAGACTGAGTAATCAGCTCAAATGCCCCATGGAAAATTTGACTGAACTGGAAATGATGTCAGATTCCCCCATGAACTTAACCACTCTTTTCTTAAACTTCTAAAGAGGTCAGGACCCTGGTAATGGTAGGAGAGTGAAGTTGCTCTTGCAAAAACAAACAAAAACACCCAAACCCAAAGAAATCAGGATTTGTAAGACTGCATTGCTGCAGGAATTGTGGGTTTTACTTTTTGGGGAAGAATGGGTAAAGTGTTAGAAATTCAAGATCAAAGAATTCTTAAAGGTAACTTTGTGGCTACTAAATTCAGGCTGAATACCCCTACTTTCCTGGGTTGTACCAGTTGCTACCCAGTTTGAGGACAGACAGGGAGGAAGTTAGTGCTTATTTAAATGTCAAGAGACTATAGCAGCCCTGATTCAGTACAGGTGAGGATCAGCAGGAGGGAGGATTGCACTTGACTCAGGCTGGCACTCCGCTGCAGAACACTGCCTGCTCAGAAGGAGGCAATGTACACTGAGATACTCCCTCAGCTTTGGAACGTGGGAAGGAAAGGAGTATCGAGGGAACTGTGTGACCTTGAGCAGCCATTTAGACAGGCTCTAGGTTTTAAATCTCATGTGTTAGGTAGAGACTGGCAGAGACACGATGCCTGTCCATTTGTTGCACTGCTCCAGAGCAGAAGAGCAAGCAGGTGTTAGGGCTTGGGCCAGGTACTTTCAGGTAGCCCTTCTGGTTACCTTGCTACCAGTGAGGCCTTGCAGGGCCTCAACAGGTGCATCTGGTCTGTGGGACTGGAGGCTGATGGAAAAGCTTGCAGGGCTGCTCTGTAAAATGCAAAATATGTACTGACCTGCGGGAAGGAGTGTGGGAACTATGCCTCAGTGGTAAGGCTTGGGAATAAGTGAAAACAGGTAATACCACAAAGGATAGCAGGTGTCTTATGGATCCTGGCTGTGGACTGATGTAGTGCTCTTGGAAAGTAATTTGAAGTAGACTTTAGTATAAAAAAAACCCACCCTGGTTTTCTGGTAGAGGCACACAGGATTTTGTCTGCTTAACACATCTTTTTCTTTTTCTTTTTCTTTTCCTCTTTTTCATTTTCTTTTTCTTTTTCTTTTTTCCTTTTCCTTTTTCTTTTTTCTTTTTTCTTTTTTCTTTTTTCTTTTTTCTTTTTTCTTTTTTCTTTTTTCTTTTTTCTTTTTTCTTTTTTCTTTTTTTCTTTTTCTTTTCTTTTCCTTTTTTTTCTTTTTTCTTTTTTCTTTTTTCTTTTTTCTTTTTTCTTTTTTCTTTTTTCTTTTTTCTTTTTTCTTTTTTCTTTTTTCTTTTTCTTTTTCTTTTCCTTTTTTCTTTTTCTTTTCTTTCTCATTCCCACCTTACAATATATTTAATATTTTTAAACTTTTCTTTTGTGTCCTTGCCATGCCATGTGCTCTTTTGAGCAAGTCACTGTGAGCTTTGTAGGCAGTGTTGCGTGTTCCCCACACAATTTCTCTGCTGCAGTGTGGTCTTTGAAACTGAATTTGAGTTTGCTGCTGATGTTCTCTTTCCCCAAATATATATAATAAGATATATCAAGGCTGTCATGGGATTTTTAAACTTACGAGGTAGAGTAGGTAATCGAGCATGTGAGACATGGAACTCTTTTAACATCCCTGAAAGAAATCTGGGTATTTTGCCTCTCTAACATTTTTTCTTGGTGTGCTTGAGCTGTCTGTAATTTATAATCAACTCAACCCTTCCAACATTTTACTGAGAAAAATACCCCTAATCTATAGCAATAGCTTCAAAACAGTGTATCTTACCCTGGTAATAAAAACATTCTACAATATTTAAATCTAGTATCGTGGAATACTCTGGGGTGTTTCTTTAAAGGAACATTAAGGCTGAATGCTGGAAGATACTCCATGAAAACAAACTGTATTATTAATCAAACCAAAACACAGAATTTTTCACATAGTGATTTTAAAATGCCCAAGACAGTCCTTAATTGAAATGTTACAGAAAATAACAGAATGAGAAACTGTGTACTTGGTGTTTAATTAACTTTACATTGTATCGTCAGAAGCTTGCTAGATGGATCAAAATGCAACTGTAGGATGTAAGAGTGTGTTGGCAACATAAGCTCATTTATGCATTATCCAATAATAAATTTCAACTTAGATTAATAAGCACCTTCTCAATTAAAGTCTTTTCCTATTGCATGCTGGAATGGCTGATACTAAGTGCCATTTCCATTCATTGTCTCCCATTAAGTTCAACACTTACTCTTCCTTACAAGCATTATCTGTCACACAAAGAAACCAGGTTTTAACAATGATTTTTCTGTCAGCACCTGTCATGTAGCTGATCTTTTCTTTTTTTTTTTTTTTTTTTTTTTTCATTTTTTNNNTTTTACATTCTCTTATCTAAATCCATGCTGTGTTTCAGCCCTCTGTGGCTGTGAAAAGGATGCAGGAAATTTAAAGAACTGCCTGGAGGTAGGCACCAGAATGGTCTTCTCCACTTTGCGGTTTTGCCCTGGGTCCTTTTCAAAAAAGCTAAAGGAGGACATCTGGACTTCATCAAAAGGTGCAGCTTGTGGACTTGCAGCAGTGATGGAAAGTGGATGAATGGGGAGGAATACAAGGACAGGAAAAAATTTATGATGATGCATTCCGGTTATGCTCTGTCTGAAGCACATTGCTGTGACTTTGGTCAAGCTGTGGATCTCCATGCTCCCAAAAGCTACTCCCATAACTGGTCAGTGCTTGGGCCCTCAGGGATTTTTCACCTGTGCCCACCGTCCTCTTGGATTAGCAGACGTGCTCTCCCCTTCTACCATCACAGCAGCTCCAACTCTGCACAGGCCCAGCTCTGCCCTGGCACTGCTGTTTTGGTCTTGTCCTCTCCACTTTGCCACTGGCTGGTGAAGTCCCTGGTTGTCTAGCGTGGTGGGGCCCACAGGCTAAATCAAATATGAGTTGTTTGTCTGCACCTGACAAAAGACTCTTCCCTCTTTTTTAACTTTATAGCAGGTTGTGTGGAATGGATTGGAATATAGTGGAGGCACCCCTCTTGTTACCCAAGTAATATAGAATGAGCATAGCATGGCCTGGGTTAGAAGGGACCTTAAAGTTCATCTAATTCCAACCCCCCAGCCATGGGCAGGGACACCTTCCACTGGACCAGGTTGCTTAAACCCCCATTCAACCTGACCCTGAACACTTCCAGGGATGGAGGGGTCTACAACTTCTCTGAGTAACCTCTTCCAGTGCCTCTGCACCCTCACAGTAAAGAATTTCTTCTTCGTATCTAATCTAAACCTACTGTGTTTCAGTTTAAAGCCATTGTCCTATTACTACATGCCCTTGTAAAAAATCCCTCTCCAGCTGTCTTGTGGGTCCCCTCAGGTACTGAAAGGCTACAGTAAGGTCACCTCAGAGCACATGCTGGGCTTCAGCACAGGACAAGGGCTAACAGTTTCAAACAAAGGAGGGTTGATTTAGAATAGATGTAAGAAAGAAGTTTTGAACGTGAGGGTGGTAAAACACTGGAACAGATTGCTCAGAGAGGTGGTAGATGCCCCATTCCTGGAAACATCAAAGGTCAGGCTGGATAGGGCTTTGAGCAACCTGATCTACTTGAAGAAGTGCCTGCTTGTTGCAGGTGGGTTGGATTAGATGGCCTTTAAAGGTCCTTTTCAACTCAAACTATTCTATGATACCCCCCAAGAAAGCAAGGGAAGACGGTGAGCAATAATCTTGCTCCTATGCAAGTACCATTTGATACCTGAAGCCAATGTTTAGGACCACTTCCCTGCCGCTTTATTCTAGCAGGCCTCCTCTTTAAAAGAAAGAGTGTCTTACCTACACTCACCTACAGGATTCAGGTCAGGGCTGTCCCAGGATCCCTGCTATGGGCGGTGGGCTGCTGTGGGGGATGACAGGATACCTGTGGGGTTTGCAGGGCTGGGGGAAGTGAAGTGCCCTCAGGATGGCAGGGTAGGCTCGGACCTGGGGTGGGATGATAACAGTGAGGGCAAGCAAAGGTTTTCCTCTTGCTCAGATCTCGGCCACCTGAGCAGGTGCATATCAGTGTCACCTTGCAATATCCAGAGCTGCCTCTGCTTTGTATCTTCTACTAGTCATTAAGTCCTGCTTTTAATGGGAAGGGTCTTGTCTCTGTTGGTCCAAATGTACCAAGTGAGCTGAGTGTGGCCTCTAGTGGTCTGTTAATGTCAGATACTGAGACTCAGGGCATTCTGGGCTGCTGATTTGCTGGGGCGTTGGTGCTTTGTGTTAATTAAGATCTGCAAATCTGTGAAAGGAAAAAAAAAAACCCGACCACCAGAGAGCTGGGACAACGAGGTTGCTTGCTATCAAGCACCTGCTCAGGTGAGGTCAAACAGCACCGTGGGCATCAGACCTGCTCTAAAAGAGCTGCCACTATAAGGCATGTACAAACTTGAACTGGCGCCACAACTGGATCTCACTGCCAAAGCATTGGTACTTCTATTAAATATACAGCAGAAGCTTTCAGTAACCTAAAAGCTGTAATACATGAGAACGTTTAGACAAGGACAAAGTAAATATTAGGTCACAGTAGTTGTAATTTATTAATGTTTACTTGTCTAATTTGCAAAGCTCTGTTGTAGGGTCTTTGACCCATGGTGTATCAGAGATGTTTTCCTACAATCTGTGCAGTAATTTCTTAGCAGCAGACATCCGGTTTGGGTGTCAAAGGATGTAGTTTCAAAGTCTCCAGCTCATCTCACTTCGTCTATAGCAGGTTCTATTGTCCTCCACAAGAGAACTGCAGAAGCAAAACTACTCACTCTGAGTGTATTAGGAATGAAAGCAAGCCCTAGCCCAACAGGATCCATCCCCTAAAGGACAGATTTAAATGATAAGCAATAACCGTGCTACCAATCAGCTTATTTGTTTATCTGCTATCTTTCATTTTAATCCCAAGCAGCATAAGCGTCTAGCAGATAAGGTAAATCAAGTGGCATTTCTGTTTAGCTTTTAGTTTCTGTGGGCTTTCTGCTTGGGGAATATCTTTCCCATCTTTCATAGCATTCTGCCACAGATATGTTCACATCTGTGCTTGCCCACAGCTTTGAGGTGCTTAGACGTCTTGACACTGAAGAAAGTTATTACTAGCACTTGTTAAGTACAAAATATTCTTTGCAGTGAGAAACTTTCACAATTCTGTACTTCTGATCTGTGGTGCTGACTCACAAACATGAGTAAATTGTAAAACTGTGCTTGTGAAAAGTGAGCCTTCCCTGGACATCCATCATGCCCCTGACTCAGATATTATTTCCCTCTGAGGTATCTGGCCCTGCTTCAGCAGTGACTCAACTGTTTGTGGCACTGAACAGCACAAATAACAGCCTGGCATACTGAGGAAAGCTGAAACTGGCACTGATTATATATTAATATGCTGCAGCTAGGCAGCTACTTTGTGAGAAGCTGAGTCATGCCTGCAGCTGGCCACAAAAGTCTGAGGTAACTGGGAATCAGGCATGCTGCAGTTCACGCTCCTCCTTTCTCCCACCAGAGCCCTGTGTCATCTCAGTACTTCAGCAGCTAGGGAGAGCCTTCCTTACTCTGCAAGACAGAATAACAAATAAAATAAGTTGGAAATAAAAAGAGCTGAACTCCCCTTCTGTCTGCTGCAGCTTAACCTGCTTGCAGTGGTCTCTGCCGTGTGATTTGTGCTGAATAACACGTGCCTGCTAGAGCATTGTAAGTGTCATTAGGGTACATCAGAGTTTTCAGAAGTGTGTAACACAGAACCCATTGCAGTGTTTCTAAAAATTGGCTCTTGAGTATCTGTCTACAAAGGCTTTCTACCAGATCAGTTGACTTTTTTCCTTCATATTAAAAAGGTTTGACTTTTTTTTAATCACTCTTTTGTACTTGTCTAATAGGGACATGGATGCTCTCACTGGTGAGGTTAGTCACCCTTGGAGAAAGGTGATGTGAAAATGCTTCAAAAAAGTATACCTTTTGCCTTTTTTTTTTTTTTTACTTGCTGTTTGTGGGCACAGGAAAGGCTTCTATAGCTTCTTTCTCTTTAGACAGCATCTTCCTCATCTCTGCTTTTTAAAGCTGTGCCAAAAAAACCCCAGCTTTTTGGGGTTTGCCTGAAAAATACAGCAGAAACCATCTTAATGTTAACATCTGCAGACTGTTATTTTTCTTTGAAATGAGACTGGGAAACGGTGATGTCTCAGATAAACCTGAAAAGATATGGCTGGCAAAAGCTGGCTTGGGTAAAATTGCTAAACTGTAGTTTAGCCACAAAAATCTTCCCCAACTGTTTCCTACAGAGCTTAGGAGGTTAACTGTAAAGAATCATGTTTTCTTCATATGCGGAAAAAGCAACAACATTTGGAATAAAAAAAGTATTTAAATGGCTGACTAAAAAGTGTCACTAACTGGCAAACTGGAAAAACTGGCTCCCTGTCTAGCCTTCCTGATGGAGCTGCTTTTCTTGGTGAGTAGATGGTGCTCTCACCACCTTCTGCGTGCAAATGCATGGTCAGGAGAGGCAGGATGGAGTCAGCTCTGTGGGTGCGTGTGCAGGGTAACACCTTCATTCTGGGGCTAGGAAAAGGCTCTGGGCAAGGGAAAGGATAGGGAAATAGGACACAAGACAGGAAAGTGGACCTTTGTTTGAGCAGTGCTTTCTAGCATATCTGTCCCTCACAGGCCTAAACTTGATATACAACTTATTTTACAGCAAGAAGCTATAGCACCTTTGAAGTCCTTTAACTGAAGAAAGTTTTGTTACAATTGCCTTTTCTCTGCTAGCTCAGATCTTGTTTTTTCTCATCTAGTATTCTAACTTCTATATGAGTGGATGCTTCAGGGAAAGGCAAAGAAATAAAATGAACACCTTAAAGTGTAGTACAAGTGTGGAGGGCTGCGTGTGAGAAATGCTTCCTTGTCTGCAAGGGTGATCTGCATGTGCAGTGAAGCACGAAATTTGGTTATCATCTTATTCCAACCTTTATTGTAGCTTGTGGAGCTGAAAACATTATTAATGTAAATAAAATGATTCAGCCTTTCCTAGGTAACATAGTATTCCTTAATTTTCAGAGGCGGAGAGTCCCGCAAATTGGTTCTGTGCGTCCAAGCTGGCAATTGTTTTTTGCTTTCACAGTAGCTGTGGGATAAGGGACCCACAGAAGGTCTCTGTGTTCTGATCCAGTGCAACGTAAAACTGAATGCTTTCAAATATAGTTTTCTTGTTGTGTGCTGGTCTCTTTAAAAACAAAATCCCTTGCGTACCTGGTCCGAATCATCCCTATTACCGTGGCAGAGAAGGAACACATGATGTGACTGTCGGCGTTATTTTGGCAGATGCCTCAAGTGCAGGTTGGTCTGTACCCTGGGCTGGCTCTGCTGAGGGCCAGGGAAAATGAGTGAAATCAGAGCTGCAGCCGAGCCAGGCCCTGCAGATGGCAGCAGAAGAGCACCGAAGGCAGAGCCCCGTCCGCTCGGCGCAGCAGCATCCCCAGCTCTGCCTCAGATGGAAAACTTCGGACATTCTCCACTGAATCCTTCTGCGAGGCTGAAGAGTGAGGGTGGTGAATTCAGATATTCAAACCGTGTGCGAAGGTGTTGGAGTTCAATGCTTTGCTGACAAAAAAATAACACTTTTGAAGGAAGTGAACTGTAAAGAGACAGAAATCCTTAAACACAAAGTACAAACTAATAATGTATTATAAGGTGATGACTTTTCACTGTGTCCTATTACTGTCCTGAGTAAATACCGACAAAAGAACTCAAACAAAGGTGTTGTTTCCCATGATGGGGTTCTTAACTGTGGTTGTGATGGATGCTCCCGTTCCTGGCCTGAACTCTCAGGGATGCTTTTGGCAAAGAGAAACAGGGTACCAATGCAGACTGGGAGAAACCTACTTCCAGACTAGCTCTAACATAATGTTTAACAATTTCTCCCTTGATACATGAGATCAGACAGGAAAACAGGTGAAGTAACATCATGAATGGTATTTTGACTGTTGAGTAGCAGAGGCTGTTGCTGCTGGGGCTAAAAGCTGTAGGACTCTCAGTGTACCTTGTCCTCATTGCTGTTCTCCCATACGTGTTACAAGGTGGGAGGCAGGCTTCAGCTCTGAATTTCCATCACTTCCAGGGTGAAGTTCATTCCAGGAAAATCTTCAGCCAGCTGCTGAAGCTAGTTATGAGCCTGTTTTGCATGGTTAGCTTATGTGCCAGGATCTAGCTCTGGGTGTCTGTTATGATTATTTATTATTGTGGGTGAATGCAATCATTGTAGCAGGCTGAAGAGGCCATTTACTGTGCATAATAATGGCTGATTTTATTTGTTGGTATGTTTTACTGTTATTAAAAGCCCTCCCAGCAATGGATCTAGTGTTCTGATATCAATCAAAATAAGACTGCTATGAGAAAAGGCTATTGCCCATGCAACACAGCTCTTCTTCAGCAACATTTTTATTATGTATTTTTATACACATGCAGGTGGTAGTACATAACCTCTGGAATACGTGCAAGTAAACAGCGTACTTGCACTCTTTTCAGAAATCATGCTAGTACACCATTTTTTCAGCAGTCATGTCTCTGGTAGTGGTTCCTCACAATCACCATAATAATTGAAAAAAAAGGGCAGTGTTCTATATAATGGGGTTTATTAGGCATATTGAGCAGTAATACACAGCTCAGTGAACTTGTGTGTAGCCAAATAAGTGATGGATGTAGTACTTGCTGGCTTGAAAATGAGCTCAAAACGCAGTTAGCTTTCAGCATAAGCTGGATGGGTGCTTCGTTTTGTGTTTACCACCTGCCCTGTTGACCTCTAGAGCACTAGACAGGCAGCTGGGAGGGTATATTTCCCACCATATATTTGCTTTAAATAACAAAAAGCTTCATCTGGCTCCTGATATTGTGCAGCACTATCAAGTCAAAATAGTCAAGTACTTTTAGCCAAATGCAATATGGTGAGTCTCAGTAGTGTCATCGTGTTACTGTTTTCTGGTCCAAGTTGGCTTGATACTTAAGGCTGTCATAGTACCAGTGTGTAGGAGCAAACAGAGTGGATCCCAATACAAACATTCAGCTGTGATATGTGAAATGTAGAGTTTAAACATGTAGGTTTGTCTTGGGTAGAGACTGGAAAAAAGAACCACCTCAGAACAGTACCTGTTGCTTAAAGGATGTCGCCAGATGTCACCTGAAGTCTTTTATGGTTGATCTTGATCTGTTTTGCTTAAAATACTTACGATTTTGAGAGAATGGCATCTGCAGTGGTGACAGCACTTCTTAGCACAAGAAACATCTGGATTTGAATTTTAGTTCTGATAAAGGATTCCAAAATTTTGTGCTTAAGGTAGCAGATCAGCAGAAAGGACAGAAGACAGGTCCCACTGTACATTAGCTGGCAGTCAGGCACTTCTCTTGGAAGTTGATCTAGTCGGAGGACCCATATACCCAGAGATGCTTGGCCGTGTGTTGCATTCAGTAACTCTTCCAAGCACTGGACCACCCTAGGCTATGCAAGGGAAACCACTCTGAAGCCATTGCTTTGTCACAAAAAATCTTAGTATTTTAATTCTTTAGGCTCAGCTTTTTGCCTCTGTTAAAAGTGGTCATCATCTGGGGAGGAAGGGGGAGTGGCTGACTTGCCGTGATTGAATGGAGTGTTAAGTGAGCGACCTTTGCAAGATGGTTTTTGGAAATATTTCTGAAATGATATTCCCATCTTTCTTCCCCTCATTTTAGACCATGGCTTTCAAATACATTCCTTGAATGCTCTCAGAAGCTTATCTTGTTTTCATGTTGAAGCCCGTGGAAACTGGGCCCTGCCCATGTGGTCAGCTGTGTGCCTGTGTTGCTCATGTGCTGCAGTAGCTTGACTTGAGCTACTTCTCATCCAAAATCCATTTTCCATGTTAGCTTGGCTTGCAACAACAAGCTGATACGGCACCTTGCAGAGATGTGGGTGTGCCATAGCACATAACAATGATGATATCTGCCCCTGTAGCCTGGCATACAATGCAAGAACTCTGTCTTGGGTGGGATTTTGTTTGTGATGTGTGTCTGTAAATTCAGGAACTGTTGACTGGGAAAAAACAATACTGACAATTTCTAGCAAAGCACAGACTGCTAGGAGAAGTTGGCACTGAGGAAAGCAGCATTTGAGTAAATGTCAGTAAAGTTTTTAAGACAATGAGACTTCCCTGAGCATTCACTGTTTCCAGAAGACCTCAAGGTGACTCTGTTCTACCTCTCCCTGCACAGCATCTTTGTACAGGACCATTGTAGGAGTGGAGGGTACAAAAGATGGAGAAGGACTTTGAGGTCATGTGGGCTGTCTGGGTGAAGACAGAATGAGCTCTCTAAGCCAGAGAAGAGTGTTTTAGATGAAGACAGTAATACAACAGGTTCAGGGATGAATAGAAATGGAATTCACACTATTTTCAGTGGTTTGCCACCAAAATGGGAGAACTAAGTGAACCTGGAAAGTGTGTTCTGGAGCCTATACTGCTGAGAAGTTACCAAAGATGGTCACTGAGTGTACTGATGCTGGACATTAAATTTCCTGGGCTCAGAAGATCTGCAGGTAGCTTGGAAATGACAAGTAGCTTGAGAAACCAGGAAACTCATGTGTAATAGAGAGAAATAGCATAGAAGAGTAGGAAAGAAGAAAAAAACAACTCAGCAGAACAAGTATGAGATACTTGGCTTAAGCAGGAACAATGAATCGCACAGAAGCAGGATGGGGGAGTAACTCAGCGGGTATAATTCAGGGAGGGAAGTAAATCTAGTCTCTCCTACAAAAGAAGGGGTAGGGAATGGTAATTTATCACAAGTAGCATATGCATCAGTAGTGTTATGACACTAAGAAAAGAGGCAAATATGTTACTAAAGTGTATAGTAGACAGGATTACAGTCAATCAGATGTGCTGAGCAGACATACTGCTTCACACTGCTGTCCTGGTACTGCTGGAGTTCTGTGAGCTGTTCTGTATGGAGTGCTCAGGAAAGATGTGATCTCCTGGGGAGGCCTCAGCAGAGAGCACCATCAGAGAGCTCAGCCATCTGGCAAACACCACCTGTGACAGTTTGGAGCAAACTGATGGTGTTTGGCTCAGAAAATGGGATTCCTCTGTAGAGTAGGGTCATGTTTTTAGACCTGCCAAGAGTGTTGTGGAGGAGGGCAATGATCTGTTCTCTGTCTCTGTGGCGGGTACGATGAGACCTGATGGACCTGAATTGCTGCAGCAGTGGCTTAGGTAAAGTGTTTGGGGAAATCTGTGGTGATTAAGATGGAAAGGATGGGAAGAGGGACCAGTGCCATTGCTCAGAGAGCACACCCAGCAATTGGAGGCCTTCAAGAACAGAGTAAGCCACCATCAAGAGTGCCACTAGAAACCCACGATCCCCCTGTTATTTGGGCTGCCTCTATATTTTTTTATCTGATCGCTGTCTCCATCTTTCACAATTTTTACAACTTGTTGGATATTTTTTCCGCCCTCCATTTAGAAATGCACCTTCACACTGTGCAATCCATCCCTTTCTTACTCAGTTGCCTGCTGCTCGATGCCCTTCCTCAGCCGCCGAGCTTGCGAGTGCCGCTGTTGGGAGGCTCCTTGCTTGCTGTCGGGCCCGGGAGGCTTGGCTGCGCTTCCTGCCCGGCTCCCCTTCCTCCTGCGCCTCCTGACTCGGGCCGGGCGCCAGGGGCCGCTGCCGCACCAGGAACGCGGAGCGGGACCGGGAGCGGGGCGGGAGCGGCGGTGCCGCCGGAGCCCCGGGGCGGTGCCGGGCGGGCCGAGCCGGGCGCGTCCCGAAGAAGCAGCCGGGACTTGAGTGGCCGCGGGGGCTGGTGTGAGGGTCACGGGAGGAAACCCGTGCTGGTGCCCGACAGGCAATCGCTGGAAAAGTTTCCCGAGGCAGGCATGTGGTGCGCTCTGTGCTGACAGCCGTATTCAATCAGTAAGAGAAGGTTTGCTGATTTCTGTCAGCATGTGTGCAGTTATTGTTCACTTTCCAAGCCTTGGAAAGCAGGAGCATGATCTCCTGGTGGTCCTTCCCAGCCCTACTATTTTTTTCTTCTTTTTCTTGAAGATCCAAAGTTCATTATGTATGCTAGTCCCATTTTTCCAATTAACTGTCCAGGCCTCTGAGTATTACATAGCTGTCACTCTAGGCACTTGAGCACCTTTTCACACCCTTATGTTTTAGACATTTTATGTCCTCTTTGGAACGAAGTTTGAAGCATCCCTTAGGTGAATTTGAGAACTTAGTCATTGACAGAGTAAACCTGCCCCATTTACTGGCCACCTCAGCTCTGAATTCTTAATACTGAGCACTTGAGTAGCTTAGCATGTGACAACCTCAAATGCAACGTGACACGGTTAACTCTTATTGCGCGATATTGTGAGAAGATGTGATTTTGTATGACCCCTTTCAAATCCTGTCACCTTCTCAGGGGCTGGGAGCAAATCCTCACGATTTATGTTGTTTTGCTTTGTTAGGTGGCTTTGTCCTGGGAAGAACATTCGGAATGTCCTCCAGGTCTCTGACAGCAGGATTCTGCATGGCTGAAAGACCTTTTGGTTTGACTGCAAACTGGTCCCACACTGCAAAGCTATCTGCAAACTGTGTCTTCCCTCTTGTTCCCTGAAAATGAAAGGAAGCATTTTGCTATTAATTCACTTTCAACTATACTTAATATGAATAATAACGATCTCATTAAGGGCTGACAAACCTGTCTATTTTAGAAACTTTATTTTAACATGGGATGATTTGAATTTCCATAGATAAATTAGGTGCTAGCGTTGAGTGAGTACAAATTTGTAGATAATTAAAATCAGGATTAGTAAGAGAAGAGGTGAAAAATGGGGGTCAGATGCAAACCATCACGGGTCAGGCACCATCAGTTTTGCTCTTGCATTTTTGTGCTGTTCAAAAAAAAGTTTTTTATTCTGCCGGTTAGAACAAATTTCTAATAGTTCGGTGCACTGAGCTACTCATTTCTAAGCACGGCCTTATCTCAGCGACAGTGATAAATTCTCTCACTTAACTAAAAGTTGCAGACTAAAAGGTTCAAATATATACTTGAGTGTCCTCCTAACTTTATGGAAATGCTTCACAGACACCTAAAATAGGTGCAAGAAGTTCATTTTAATTTAGAAGTTGTTGACTTTTTTTTTAATAAGGGATATATTCTTTGAAATTAATTTGGGATTTCCTTATGGACAGTGCTGTAAGTATTAATGCCTGTTTCTTTTGCTCATTGCCTATCTTATCTTTTGGCGGCCATTTTTTATGGGTAATAAAATGGGGATTCAGCTTAACGTGCTTTGAAGTGGAACTGTTATTCTTGGAATAAAGTAAAGTGCTCGAGGTAACATGCAAAATTCATGCAGCTTCATTGTTCAAGGAATGAGATAATCATTTATGAGAAGTGCAGGATTTGGAAGTTGTTTCGACCTCTGGCAGACTGCAGTGGTCCCCAGCCTGAGACCTTTTTGTGATATGGGTAAATGCTGGAAAATGTAAGTTTGCACACTTCTGATTTGAGCAATAAGGAACTTTATTTCTCACTGCTGGTGGCACACCATTCATGCAAATCTATCCCTTTTTAATGCACCATTATAATGCTATTGCTGGCCTAAAGGTTTTGAAATTTTTAACAGACCTAATCCTTCTTATGGATATTTTTTTTCTTAAGTCAGAAACTATGCAACTTCGAAGTGTTTCAATGGGAATTATTTAGTACCATGCAGAAGTGAAGTCTGCTGTAGGAGACTCTCCTGTAATTTAATCTAGGGCGTTTGGAGTAGTCATCAGAGCCTCGAAGAAACTCTATCTTGTGCTTTGGGTAACACAACTTCTTAGCATTGCTGAAATTGAACCCAATGTATCACTCACCTGCTGGAATGACAGTAACATAACCTGGAAGTAGCCTTTTAACAGAGGCAGTGATGATAAAAGTAAAGCCAGGTTGCAAAATTTCCCAGAGGAAATAGGTAAAATAGGGTCCTACTGACTAACACAGGCTTCAGCCTTATGGTTGGCTTAGGCACATGGCTTTGGGACTGTGACTCTAGACCAAATTGATATTCTTTGAATTCTCTATAATTACAGCATCCGCATGCCACCAGTGACTCTTCTGGTAACAGGAGGTCAGTGAATTGAAGAGCCATCTTCAGTTTTCCTTTTTGTTGTTTCCCTTTGTGTTAGGTACCCCAGAAGTGCAGAAAGGGGTTTGTTGTAAAAGCATGGTCTTGTTCCTCTGAAGACCTGAGGAATACCACTGGAATTTGGCTGTTTGCTGAGGTTTCTTCAGTTATTTTTAGAAATAGGACTATCCATCTCCTGAGGTATTCAGGCTTCATCCTGTAGCTTGAAGGGAGTAGGGGGCACATAATGTTCCAACAGAGGTTTCATGAACCCCTAGTGGAGTGAAAAAATGCAACTGTTATCTTTGTTTCTTATATCTACGATTTTTATGGTAAAAAGCTCATTTCTGTTCTGTTTGAAGAGCTGAACCTTTGCTTTAGTTGTCACTTAAAAACCCCCAATCAATGAACCAACCAAAAAACCCCAACTAAGCTGCTGCATCCGCCTCTTGCCCCCCAGCCTCCCCAGCAACCAAACCCCTAAAAACGGGAATGCATTTCGCCACCATGGTAACTCGCAGGTTGAAGATCATTGGAGTGGAGAGGGAAAAAAACCCCATCACCTGCAGAGCTTCTAGCTACTTGCAATTCATTTTCTTGTAGGAGAGAGTGAAAAGTTTCCACCACATGATACAGGGGTGGTAAGCAAAAGTCAATGCTCCAGTGCATGTTTCCTAGATGTATCAGTGGCCTGGTTCCTACCTCTTGCAATACTTCAGGATTTTAGCTGGGAATCTTCTCCTACTGTCCTTCAGCTCCCTGTCCACCAGTGTAATGTCTACTGTAGCTGCCAAGTTTCTGCACCTCATCATTGCTTGGCTGTTCAAAAGAAGGGAACTGTGGAGTGTTACTGGGTGGCGGTTGTGTGGATGCGAGCTGAATTCCACTCCTTCTCCAAAAATCAGAAGAAGCTGGTGAGCAGTAGTGAGTGTATACTGAGGGACCTGGAGCTTGTCAGAAGCCCTTGAGAGGGGCACCTGGTCCGGGTAGAGCAAGACAAGCAGTTGAAAGGGGGCAGTTGCTGTTATCCCAGCGCTGTGTTTGAGGGTAACTTGTTCCATGTCTTGCCTCCCTGAGGCTGCAGTGGTGGCAGGAAAGAGTGGAAGAACTGCTCTTACGGAAATGGTGATTCAAAGAGGGCAGGCTTTTTAGACCAATCCCCTCTGCTTCTCACTGATGCTTTGCAGAGGTATTCTGCAGAAGCTGGATTACTTCTGGATTAGCTGTGCATTTATGCCCTAGTGGTGACTCCCATATTTACAGCCTTGGTAGAAAATAACTAATTATGAATAGCTATTTTATGTCACTAGAGTTATTGGAATCATATGTTGATATTGGCCTTTTAAGCTGTAGCTGAAACGAAGCCAGGGTACAAACCCAGTAAATTAGGACACTTTTCATCACTTGTCTGGAGTTTCCATGTATTGTGCTGTTTACAGCAGTGTGAGAAAATGAGAGTTAGAAACTAAATATATTTCTGTGCGATGGTACCGTTTGCAGTAATTTCAGCACAGCCAAAGTTTCCTGCAAATAAAGAAGAGGCTGAGTCTTATGAATTTACGACTTTTATTTTAAAATTGCTCCTGCAGTTGTTTTAAGTGCTTGGAAAGCAAGATTAGAACATTATTAGAAACTCGTCCCTTGGGGCACATCTTTTATAGCATTACCACTGGGAAGGAGGTGGTTGGGAGGGAAGCATTTATTCTGAAACAGCAAGGTCAGGAAATATTTTTTTAAGTAATACACTGCTGAATGTACAACCTAGTGCCCCTTCACTGTCACAAAGAAATCCTTTGCTAGGCAGAGTGCCATTCATTTCCTAAGTGCCCTCTCACCTCCCTTACTTGTGCACTGGCAGTATTTGTTTCCCTCTAATTATTCTTAAGGCATTAGGCATAAGAATCTCCAGCTGAACCTATTCAAACCTGGGTGTTCTGGTGAACTGGGATGTACTTTTTGGCTTTTCAGCATTCTTTCCCCTGGCCGTTTATTGTCACATGGCACCCATGGAGAACTTTCTTCTTCTCACTGACAGTCTGTACAAACCAGATTTTCTCTGTTTTCAGCAGCACTCCAGCTGTGAAAGTCTCTAATAGGCTGTAGGATTGAAGGGGAAAGCAGGAAAAAGTAGGCTGTGGGGAGGAAAGGAGGTGGTGAGACCTGTCCTTTGGTTTCTAGGATTCTTTCCTAACTGCGTTTGGTCTCGTAACTTTTGTGTTACACTGTTGGTGTTATGTTAAATCTACAAAAAAGGGGACTGAGGTCCCACTGAGCTAGTGTCATTTCCTGCATGTGGATATAAGGATTGGGATATGTCTTCTTGCCCCAAGTGGTTTTTGTTCTGCATCTAAGGAAAACCTTCTGTGGAATACGTGCTGGCTTGCAAAGAATAATGTGATCCTCATTCCTTGTTTTCCAGTAAAGCAGTGCATTCTGAGATGAAAACCTTTCCTGCCAACCTATTTTGGTTTAAATCTATTTCTACATATTATCCAATTTTCTTTCATGAGGGTTGAAAAATCTTTTTGAAGAAATTTGTGATTACTTTGCTCATTTAGTTTACTGAACCTCTGGCCCCAGTCTAGGTGCTGTACAGAAAGAGGCAGGCTCTCATCAGGTTCTTTCAAGTCTTCTACCTGTGAGGGAGTGTTTTTGCATGCCCTTTCCCTTGAAACTTCCTAATACTGAGGTGATAGAACAGATCAGCACCCCAGAAATCTCAAAATAGATGTAGAGTAGCTGGGATAGCTCTGGGTTTTTTCCTCCCTCTCCTCAGTGAAAACATTTGCCAGTTTTAATTATGAGCCCTGGATGTGCATCTTGAGATTTGCAGCATCTGGAGCACGGTGCAATGATTTCTGCTCTGTGAGAGGCATGCAGATAAGTAGTAGCTTAAACTTGCTCCCTATTCTTACTGGTATCTGTGTCTCTTCTGCATGCACGCTGCCTCATCAGCCCATACAAATATCTGCCTCCTTGTGTCAGTGTGAAAGACACCTTTTCAGACTCCCTTAGCTTTCAAGGCAGAGGGATGGTTTCTCTTAGGGGAAAACCTTACATGGCTTCAGTGGTTGACTTCTTGAATTAAATGAGTATTTTCTAACTGGATAAACTCAAGTGAGTCACGCAGCTACATACGATAGGGGAGGGAAGATTGGCACTGAAATGGTTTGTTTATTGCTGATGTCCATGGATAATATTCTTCTTCGTACCAAGTTTTCACTCCCACTTCCCCGTCCTGTCCATCACTTCATATATTGTCGAGGATAACTCTAAATGGAACAGCTGTGCCATCTGCCTCCAATATTATTTCAGTCCTCACTGTTTTGGGCTAAATTTCATAAAGTGTATTGCACATGCAAACATTTAATTGAACAAATGGGAAACCTCTCCAGTTAAGAAAGCATTGCAAATGACAAGTACTGTCCAATTTCCATTCTAATGGTTACTCTGGGGCTTTAAAATATGTGTGAATTCATCTAGCAGGGGGTGATGGTGTATTGGAGGCAGATGGCTTGGTTCTGCAAAGAAGAAATGTAAGTGGCTTTAACTGTAAATCTTATTTTTTTTTTGGCAGAGGGTTGACACAATAAAGATGTGGCTATTACTGAGAGTGCTCTTTAATAATTGTACTACCTTATGTTTTCCCTCAAGAATATGGTTAACTGACTAGAAAAATCTATTCTGAATTTTTATGTTTAACTATAACAAACAGTTTGGGAGCACCCTTTTCTTCCTCTAGGAAGAAGACTGAAGAGTGGGCAGGTGATTAAGCAAAAGGCAGACACCAGACCTTGCAGAAACATTGCAACCTCTGGAAAAGTGTTGGACCTCATGAAAAATGCAGCCCAACCACACTCAGTGTCCTTACCTATCCGAGGACCTTAAGACTAAGCATAGACCTCACTTTCCCTATGGATTCTCAAATTTTTAAGGCAGTTAGGAAGTGGGCAATCAGAAAATATTTGAAATGTTTCTCTTAGAGCTGTTCTGGTGACCTTTGCTTAAAGCCTCCATGTCTTATACATGTTAATGCTTATGAAAGCTCAGCTGTGAAGCAGAGGATTTCTCAGTCATTTGGCTGAGTGGGCAGAGACGAGTTGCTGAATGCAACGGAGATGAGCATGCCTGTGGGATGAGTAAAAGGGGAAGGTCTTCAGAATTTTGCTAGTGCTTGTCTGAATTTGAATTCAATGAATGCATGGAAGTAGGATGTCTAATGTAGGTTTAGCTGTTGTCCATGGCTTTGAGACACTTATGATACCTTAACAGAATAAAACATGAACAAGTATAAATTTGTCAGTAAATTTAACTGCACAATAAGGACAAATCTTGCTAGCGGGAGCAGGAAGGGTGGACATCCCAGGTTTGTGTAACTGAGGATGTCTGCATGTTTGCCACAAATTTGGTCAAAGCTGCACGGTCATCACACCTTTCTTCTCAAGGTTTACTGAGCTACACTTCTTCCCTGATATTTTCCCTTCAAAATAAACTCTTATCATTTTCCTTCCTCCTACCTCAGGATTTGGATGTATGTATCCATTTTGTAGATTCTGGTGTTAGGATTTTAAAGATGTTACTTCGATAGTTTTCTGAGCTCTCTATTTGGAAAGCTGTGACCAACAACTGAGCTCTGGAGTTCATTTTAAATTTATCATAAAAATACAATCTAATAGGAACAGAGAACTAAATATACTACTTACCCTGGGGACCAGGTCTTGACATTAAATACAAAGAAGACTTGAATTAAATCCTAAAAGTTGCAGTAACTCTAGAAAAACCCACAACAGCTATACACAACCTTCAAATAATAATAATCTGGTAGAAAGTCTGGGCTTATGTGTTTGAACTTGTATACTAATGAATACTTGCATATGTCTTAAATATTAAAATATGCTTGTCAGGGCTCCTTTTATAAGAACAGACCGGATTATTTAGTCTTCAAGTGGCATTTTTTCATTGTTACTTGAGACAAGTTCTACTAGAAAAGAAGACAGACACAATGAAACCTTGACAGACTCCTTAAGTAGGGTAGTTTTGGCAGACACCAAACTAGTGTTCATAAGCCTTCTCAGTGATTCTTATTCTAACTGTAATAAGCAGGTATTGACTTTGTTGTAATCATCATCAAGATTCATTGACCTGAGAGGTAAAGAGTGGTGAGAGCAAAGCCAGGGTCAATACAATCCTCAAGGGACTGTTAATCTCTGTAGATTGAAAAGGAAGGCAGTATTGGTGGTATCACATGATTCCAGTGTAAAAATTTCTTTTATATGCATACACAAAGAAAAAGAGAAAGGATAATCCAAAAATGTAACGTAGCTATTTCAATGGACCCTGTGTGTAGCACTCAGGTCATAAAAGTTGATTATTTTAACAATATTCTACATGTAATTTTTTCTTGTGGTGCAGTCTGAATTTGGATCAAAAGCAAAAGAAGGTTGTGAGATAGGTGAGAAGGAAATGACACTGCCCAAGTGTTTTTTCTACCTGATGGGCATAACCCTGACAAGTGCTAAATATCGTCCTCTTAATGCAGCAGAGTGTTGGAGTTGCTGTCATTGTGCACGTCAGAATAACTAAGTGCTTGCTGCTGCTCAGGCTCGAGAGCCAGAGTTCTTACAGCAAGCAGGATTTCCCTTAAAGCTGGCTGCTAAATTGGTCTGTGCAGAACAGGTCTTCTGGTCAGTCTTCCTAAACAATTACCTGAATTTTAACTGAACCATGGCTTTGAACAGTGCATGGTTTTTTTGTGTCATCTTGATCCCTGCTTGTCCCTCCCATGGCCTCTATTCAGTTCTTCTTCTCTGATCCATCTCCATCTCAGCTTGAGTAAAAATCTTAGAAACTAGGTAACCTGATGAATATTCCATGGTTTTGAATGACATGCCATTTGAAAACAGTAGTGAGCTTTTGGAGAGCTTATTTTGGACGGGCTCTTGCAATTCATGATTTGTACAGTACAGCAGTAACGTGGCACAAAAGAACCATGGGGTCACAGTGATGCCAAATAACTGCTTTAGGAGTGTCTGCAAAACATGTTGTCTTGCCATTGTCTTAGGGAGGTCAGTGGTCGGCAGGGTCCTTCTGGGCATCCGAAGCAAAAGAAAAGCCATTTTGGGAGCCTCCTGTAGCGTTTTCCCTGCTGTATTGTGTCTGAAATGGGATTTGCCTTCTGATGAAGCACCCTGCCAGCCCTGCTGCTGTGGTTCATGAGTCACACTTCTTGATGGGCTTTCTGAGGGAATATTGTCAGCTCCTAAACAGCTAGGTAAAGATGGCTTTCTGCTAGAAAACAAACTTGGCTGTTCCCGATTTGTGATTTGTTATTCCTCTTGTGTGGATATAGCAGCTTAAAGTTTCACTCATTCACTTTCGGAGTAGAAATAAAGTTGTGTCGCTTGGGAACCTGCTCAAACACATTGGATAATAGGCAGGGAACAGTAAAAGCAAACAACTTGCAGGCAAACCCTTAGGGTGAATTTCCTTCATATAAATTATTCAGCGAGTAATTTGCAAAGATGTTTGTAGAGAATGGATTTGGTTCGTGAATGACTCAACAAAGTAAAAATAGATTTGGAAACATTGTACTATTTACTTCCAAAAGTAACTGGACTGACTCGTTTCTCTCTTAGGGTAGTCTGGAAGTTTCAAAATTCACATGTTTTTAGAAATACATAAAACTCCTCTTTTTGCAGCGAGCAACATCTACTTATCTACTTATCAGCCTACAAACACATGCTCTGGGATTGCTTTTTGTATAAAAATTTTTAATTCAACTCTTAAATAGGGAATAACACTTTAATAGGAAGATAACTTAAATGATGTAGATTTAAATGCTTTACATGTGCTGTATTCAGATATCTGTATGCACATAACAATAAATATTGAGATAATTCTATAAAATACGTTTTAAACAGTACCTGTCAATAATGAGAAAGGAAATACTATCTTATCCACTGTTAACCATCCTGGCAGTTCATCTTCAAATGGACTTTCTGTAGGTATAACATCCTAGAAAGAAGTGTTTTGAAAAGTCAAACTAGCTTTAAGTTTGGATCTTATTTGGTATTATTTCATGTTTATCATGGTACAGGATGGAATTAGATCAATAAAACTAGTTTAATACGGTGATGGTGTGGTTCTAGCCATTTTAAGCTTTGGCAGCTCCTGCTGTCCTTTTTATCCCACCCCATCATGTCTCCAGCTACCTGTTTTTCTTCAAGAGAGAACTTCTATCTAGAAAAACTTGTTTTGTTGGCTCTTTAAATGTTAAAGCAATATTTTTGTGCAATACCTTGCAAACCCTCTGTGTTATGTTCCACAAAACAGTCTGAGTCAGACTACTGAGAGGTAGTTTTCCTTGATTGTCTACAAATTAATTTTCTTCTCTGAATGTTTATCTCCAGACTTCAAGGTAGTTTTACTGCATGGGAGATTATTTTCAACCCAGTCTTCTTATCAGAAGCTGGTTAGAGCTCAGAAAACCAGACTGTTTTGTCTCTTCAGTACTGTCCTAATCCAGAGCTTTTCCTAAAATGAAATGTTGCATCCAATACTGAGAAGTGCAAAGAAAAAGGGTGCTGCTGTTTATCTAGATGTATGTTAGAAACAAATATAGGTAGATAGAAAACAAGAAACAATTGAAATCTTTCTGTCCAGAATTAATAGAGCTGAAAAACAGGAGCTGCATAATTGTAATTAACTTCATTTAACCTTGGGTTTCAAACAGTTTAGTTGAAAAGATGAAGAGAAGGAATGATACTTCTGCAAAATATTCAGAATATTGAAGGTTTTGTGGCTATTCTTTTTTTTGTTGTTGTTTGTTTGTTTGGTTGGTTTTTTGTTTTTTAAGAGAGGGGGTTGCTTGTTTTCATGTAGCTCTTTGAAGAAGTTTCCTGGACACTCTGTAGTCATGGGATTACACCCCCAAAATAAAGAAAAAAATCCCAACGCCCAATGCATTGTGTCTACGATTGGGTTATGGTTTCTACTGTCTGATGTCTTTATTTAATAGTAATAATGATAACCTCTGTTACAATTTCTATAGATATGGGGCAATTCCTCTTTCCTGAGGTAGAATTAATTGTATTTTAGGCATGGAAAGCTTGAGCATAATGGTGATCTGCTGAAATACCCACTTTTAGAGAATTCTGACATTAGGGAGGTAGATATATTACTGACAAGAAAATATTTAAATAGAAGATATTTAAAAGAATTTGATAAAAAATATTTTAAAAGCCTTATGTAAAAAACTTCCTAGGCAGGAAACTGTACCCCAAGTGCTTATAGCATTGTATGCATATTGTGAGTGCTATAAATTGTGAAATGTGTGCCCTCTTAATCTGTCATGAGAATATTGATTTGTCAAAAATTGATCAGCAGCCCATCACAGATTCATGTGTCTACTTTCCACTGTGGAATGGTAACACAGTTTTGTTTGAAAGATTCTTGCACAATCCACATTTCTTTTTTTCTTAAATACAAAGGAGACTGAGATATGTATAACCTGGTAAAAGGGAAGAAATGCTTTTTCTAAAAGCCCAGTATTTCAGTGCAAACTGTTCATTTGTCCCGGGAGCTACTTGCTGGAGATGTTGTTGCTGTTAACACTAAATGGATGTTCAATTTCCAGGCACACAGCAATGGAGCTAAAGAATGTTTCACCAGCATGACTTTGTGAGTCAGACACGTGGCACTGGACTAACAAATTCATGTGCGCAGCTTCCACCCTGTGGATTCTCACGTTTGTTTTTAAAGTACATACTGTCCATTTTATGTAAAGAGCAGATGTGCAGTTCCAACATACAGTGCAATCAGAAAAGTCCAGAAGACAGTAGAGTATACATTGCCCATATTTTATTAGGGTTTGCAGCATATTGACAGCACATAGAGACAAAGTCTCTCAACTTTTCTGTTTGCTGCTGTGGAATGTCGCATCTCTTTTCTTGCAAATTACAGTTAGAAGTTGGTAACAGTTTCACATTTTTTCCATTCGCCAGAAGCACTGTTCTTTTCAGTTTTTACCTTCTTGTGTTCTTCATGATACTAATTCAGCAGCTGTAGATATCTCCCTGCCTGTCTCCAGTCCCTTGTTTTAACTTTTGAAACAATGTAAGATCTTTTTTTTTTTTTCCTAGATGAAAGCCAGAAATAGTTTTATTCTGTTAAGGTCTCTTGGAAGGATGGACTTTCCTCACTTCTGAGTTTGCTTAAGGGACTGAGGGCAGGCTGGGGGTATTCTGAATCTTCTAAGAGCCCTGTTGTCTGAATTCAGCTTTGTTGTACTTTGGAGGCAGCAGTCAGTACCCAAGT